>JAKSZP010014639.1:0-148353 GCA_022478985.1 Massospora cicadina | reverse complement strand
AAGGGATTCATCCATCTGAACAATGAACTTTTTTAAAAATTTGGGGTATAACACCCCACTTTAATGCCATTTGAAGTTTTCAAAAGCGCTTGTGATTCATCCATCCAAACATATTTTTTTTTTAAAAACTTGGCGCCCCCAAAACATGAAGTTGGGGATGAACTGGTTACTACCACCCAAAAAAGACTTATATCCTGCTTTTTTGGGGGAGTCTTTTTTTATGCCCCACCTTGTGGATTTCAACCCTTGATTTAATACAAACCCCTGGTACCCAGGGGTTTTTTTGAAGTGGCCTGGTTTAATCTTAACCTCAGAGAGCTGGGGGAAATTGCTTAAAAGATGAGGTGCGAAAGGTTCGGGCTTAATTTAATTCAAGGACACAGGTTTTACCCCAAGAATTACCCCATTGCTGTTGAAGATGGGCATTAACACCCCCCATCCGTGTTGGTTTAAAAAGCCCTTTTGGAAGTGTTCCCCTTTTCCTTCCAGATGGCAATTTGGGTTTTGCCATAACCTGAGATCAGGTCCTGCTGAAAGAAACGGCCCCCCCAACCCAATCAAAGCATTGTCATCTTTAAAGGGATGGACTTTTTTTGGTACTGTTGACTTTTGGAAAAACTTCCGGGTTTATTTCCTTTTTTTTTAAATCTAAAATAACCCCTTACTTCAAAGTTAAAAACCTTTTTCTGAAATTTCTTTTCTCTCCTTTGTTGTTGGTTTCCTTGCCTATGGGATGGAAATCCCAGTGCCCACCCTTGAACCAGCCCCCCCCACCCTTCAATCTGCCCCATCCTTCTTGGGTTTCCTTTAGCCCCTTTTTTTCATTATCTGCCATTCATTGAGCTGGGTTTAAAGGCAACCCCAAATTTCCCCCAACCTAAAGTTGAACTGAACTCCTCCCCTTTTGGGGGTTATGTAATATCCCCTATTTGGTGGGGGGGTACATGGTAATTTTAGATTTGCAAAAAAAACTTTTCCCCCCCTTAAATAGTATAAACCGGGGCCCAGTGGGGCCCAAAAGCAACGTATACCCCAATAACCCCCAAGACCCCTATGAACCTTCCCCAAGTCAGTGTTTTTTAATTTTCTCAGAGGGAATATTAAGGGTTCAGCACCCAGAACAACCCATGCTAAATCTGCGGAAGGGGCCCAGGTTTTCCCCTTTAACTGAGGGTGCGCACGGGATTCACCACTTAAGCTGATTAATTTTCCCCAAATTGCCCGGATCATTTGAACCCCCTAGGGGGAAGTGAATTGGGACCCTCGGCCCAAAATTTAAAAATCTTCCGTCATATTTAAAAAAGCCCCAATTTCCCAAGAAGGGCGGTTCCAATCGGTCTTTGCTTTTGGAAACACAACGGGGATATCAAAACAAGGACAAAACGCAAGGAACCCACTATATGCTTCCTCAGAGCTTTTTATCCCTTAGCAGTTATATACCCCCGTGGCCCATTCCCAGTTTTATTGAAATTTCCCCCAAATTGGGAGACTATTTGCGGGCCCTTTTTGTGCATTGGGGGTTTTTCTCAACCAGGTACATGCCCTTTAGATGAAATTTTAATGTTTTGCTTGCCTTTATCTTTTTTAAGAAACCAAAATCCCCAATACGTTTTTTGTAAAGTTTAACTAAAAGTCCCCGCTTGAAAAAAGGGGGCATCAGAGGAGGAGTCCAACTTTTCAGGTGAAACTTGGTCAAACATATGGTGCGACATGGCTCAACCTGCAACTGGGACCCCTCTTCCACCATAGCCACAGAATGCACTCGTGTCAAAATATTCACCGCTCCAACTGGCTGCTGATATAATACTGACAAATTAGCCAAGGGAGCTTCCACCAAATATTCTAGGGTGGATACAAGTGGGACGTTTGAGTTTGATACAGTGGAGATAGAGGGTCCCATCTCTTACTCCGCCTGACTTTTCCCAGGCAGTACTGTTCCAACTGTACGCAAGAGACTTGTTGTTTGGGGCAACATTGGGCCATATGCCCATGTCAACTTCATTTGAGACAGCTGACCTTACAGGGCCCACGTCCCCAATTAATGAAACAAGCCACATTGAGAGTTGGCCATTGTGATAAGTGGAAACAGGGGTAGAGCAATAGTTGGTCCGGTGATAATAAGCAGGTATGGGGTGGACGTTTAACTGCTGCGAGTAGCTTTGAATGTGAACTGGACTAGAAGAGTTTCCAAGTAAGATGAATTAGCTGTTATGGCAGGATGATTCTGCTCAGTATTAGGTGGAGAGAAGTTGGCAGATATACGGTGCAAAAACTGAACAAGTTTAGGCAATGGTACATCTTCATCTAACAGTGAGGCCATAACATTATGTAACTCACGGTATGGCTTTACAGCAGAAGTTATCGCAATACATATGTCTGCTTCAGATAAAATTCCAGCCCCAATTAGCATGTGAGCTTTTCCCATAAATCTCTCAGCAAAGGCGGTGAGAGTCTCATTCCGCTGAAATCTGATTGTCAAAAATTTGGCCTTCCACTGGGACATCTTTGCAGTTCCACTGAACAACCACAGCACCGTCCCTTTGACTTCTTAGTATGTAATGGAACTACCAGAAAGGTAAAAGATGACTTGATCAGCACTTCTGACGTCCAAGGTAGAAAGTAACAGCTTTAATCTCTGTTGATCCAAGACACCTTTAGTTGCAATTTCAAATCGCTAAAGAACACAAGAATATTCCCTTCTCAATTGAATGGGGGCTGCTTATTACAGCAAACTCTCCTGAGCAGCTCATCTTGTTTTTTCAGCACAGTGTCCAAAGCTAGTCTTAGTTCCACATAGGCAACTGACCCAGAGTGCTGAGAAGAATTTTTTAATGCAGCATTGATGCGTCATAGCTGGCAACTGAGATTTTATCATATATATTTGATCAATGGTCCCCCTGTAGTGAGCACCACTGTTATTAATTTGGCGGTATTCAATAAATACGCTGGCAGATTTTTGCACAGGGTTTAAACCACTGGTCAATAGGGACCAACGATATGATGATTGTTGCTCTTGAAACAATAGAATAAACTTTAAATAAATTTGAAGCACTTTTTACACAACTCTCTTTTATTTTAATATACTAATACAGCATGTTCTTGATGTTTTTCACTTCCTCTATACTTACTTAACAACAACCTTTTTTGATCATCTTGTTACGCCTATATTGTAGTGACTTAAGATGATACGTCTCTTATTGCTTAGTAATTTAATTCACCATATCTTATTGGCTCCATCAATTCTTCATTTGTTTGATTCACAATTGCCTAATTTGAGCCAATTTCCCAATAACCCAATTTCGCCTCATTTTGAGGCACTCAAATTACCATTACTCATATCAAATCTTGACAGATTTCATTCATTCCGCCGTATTGACCTCAGGCTTATCATCCAGTCATATTGAACTCATAACACACGGTAAGGGCTATGAGTCCTTTTTGGTGATGCTGTTGAGCTACTGGTAGTCAATTACTACACAGTTGGTACTGTCCTTCTTTTTTATGATCAGAACAGGCGAAGACCACAACTTTTGGATGGTCCAAGCATCCCTTGCGCTAATAGCTTGTCAATATCCTTTGTTACTACTTCTTCCACCACCCTTAATTGACAGATCAGTCTTGACCTGATGGGAGGATAATTTCCAGTGTCCAGCCAATGAACCACCCCCGCGTGCATCCTAGATCGTGGTCATAGACAGCAAGATCTATTTATATTTTGAAATAAAGTGATTGCCCTATCCTTCTGTGATTCTGACAGCCCCATTAATTTTTTTTTTTAATACAACTGCCATTACATTGTTCTGTGGTTTTGAAAGGAAGACCAAATTCTTCCAGCGACCCAAATTCATGAGCCAAAAAAACTCCTTAATGGGGATTAAATGTTAATATGCCACTATTTGGTGGCAGCGGATTTGCAGTGGTACCATTTTTAGATTTGCAAGTAAAACTTTGATCTCCCCTTGCCCTGGTAGTATAATGCCTGGGCCATGTGAGGCTCAAACCGCAACTGCTGATATTGACCAATAACCTCACCATAGACTCCGTCTGGAATCTCAATCACCAAGTCAGTGTTAACTATAACTTGATGCCCAGACGGAATAGATATAGGTTCAGCAGCTCTGAGCGGCAGCCCTTGATATTCATAAACCTGTTGGGAGAGGGCCCAAGTTTTGCCCTTTAACTGATGGTAACGCACAGGGATCACTCCGTCACTATAAGCCAGATTGATATTCCCCATATGCACTGGATCATTTGGCACTCCACTAGAGGTGAAGTAAATTGGGATTCGCTGACCTAATATCTTAAAAGTCTCGCCTTTCATATCAATGACAGCCCCATAGTGTTGCAAGAAGGCAGTTCCAATTAACAGATCATAATGGCTATTTGGTAACACTATAGCTGGAGCTACCATGACAATAGAACCAAACTGCAGTGGAAACGAACTGTATGCTCCCTCACAGACCGTATTTTCTGCTCCAGCAGTGCTGTATACCATCCGGTTTTCCACATCCAAGTTTAATGTCAACCTGGCCACCAATTTGGTGGAGACTATATTGATGGGGGCACCAGTATCTATGATGGCACGGACTCAGTCTTAGCTACAACCAGGTCGCAGTAAGTACATTCAGTGTAAGAAGTGTCTTAACTGTTTATAACATGGGCATTTAAGGAATCCCTGTTTTCAAAGAAACATGCAATCCTCTTACCAATACTGGGGTAATGCTTTATAATAGTTATGACTGAAAGAGCGGCGCTTACTGCTTGAAAAAAAGGTTCATCTGAGGAGGGGTCTAACTTTTCAGGAGTTACTTAGTTGAATTTTGGCAAGAATATGGCTCAACCTGCATCTGGGACCCCTCTTCTACCATAGCCGCAGACTGCACTTGTGTCAAAACATTCACCCCCCAACTGGCTGCTGATATAAAACTGACTCATTGTGCAAGGGAACTTCCGCTGAATATTCTAATTTGGGTTCAGGTGGGATGTCTGGTATAGTGGAGATAAAGAGTCCCTTCTCTATTCCGCTCTGACTTCTCCCTGGCTGTACTGTTCTGGCTGTACACAAGAGTCCCATTGATTAGGGAACCATTGTGGCATATGCCCCTTTCAACTGCATATAAAACAGCTGACCCCATATGGCCCACGTTCCTGATCAATATGAAACAAGCCACATTGAGAGTTGGGGTGGAAAGTGGTCATCATAAACAGCTTTAGGGCGATAGTTGAGCTGTGAATGATAAGCAGGTATGGGGTGGAGTTTAACTGCTGAAGATAACTTGGTGGAATGTGAACTGGACTAACAAAGTTCCACAAGTAGGATTATTCAGCAGTTATAGAATAATGATTCCGCTCAGCATTAGGTGGAGGGAAGTTGGCTGATATACGGTGCAAAAATTGAACAATTTTAAGCAAAGGTACATCTTCATCCAACAGTGGGGCCATAACGTTATGTAACTCACGGTATGGCTTTACATTGAAGTCATCGCAATACATATGTCTGCTTCAGATAAAATTCCAGCCCCAATTAGCATGTGAGCTTCCCCCATAAATCTCTCAGCAAACGAGGTGAGAGTCTCATTCCGCTGAAACATGATGGTCAAAATTTGGCCTTCCACTGTGACATCTTTGCATTTCCGCTGAACAGCCACAGCACCGTCCCTTTGACTTCTTGTATGTAATGGAACTACTAAAAAGGTAACAGATGATTTGATCAGCACTTCCAACATCCAAGGAATAAATCAACATTTTTACTCTCTATTGATCTGAGACACCTTTAGTTGCATTTTTAAATCGCTTAGGGAACCCATGAATATTTTCTTCTTGATCGAATGGGGCTGCTTATTACAGAAAACCTCCTGGAGCAGCTCATCTTGGTTTTTCAGCATAGTGTCTAAAGCCAGTTTCAGTTCCGCATAAACAACTGACCCAGAGTGTTGAGTAGAATATTTATCAAAACAACATTGATGCAACATAGCTGGCAACTGAGTTTTTATCATTTATAGTTGATCATTGGACTACTGTAGTGAGCACCCCTGTTATAGAATGGGCGGTATTCAAGAGATACACTGATGGATTTTTCACAGGTTCAACTCACTGAGCAATTAAGACCAACAATATGATGATTGTTGTCCTTGAAACAACAGAATAAACTTAAAGTTAATATAAAGCACTCGCTCCCACAACTCTCTTTTATTTAATATACTTGATACAGCAGGTTCTTGCTGTTTTTCACTTCCTCTAAACTACTAACAACCCTCTTTTGTAAACATCTCATCTCATCTAAATTGTAGCGACTTTGGATGCTACTGCTTCCATGGCTTAGTAATTTAATTTGTTATATCTCATTGGTTCCATCATTCTTCATTCATTAATTTCATAATTGCCTAATTAAAGGCGATTTCCAAAAAACCCAGTATAACATCTGTTGAATATTGGGCTTCGCCTGATGTCTGGTTAGTTGGTTGGTGAAAACTGCAGCTTTGAGCGTTTATTGTGTGAGGACAATAGACAGGATGGTGCTTTATTTTTGATATATCTTTTTGGTATACTTCAATTGTATACCCGGTCATTTCACTTGGATGATGGCACGCTGCCCTGATCCTACTGATCCCAAGTGAAAATCAACTTTAATATAGAATAAAGCGATAATGCAAAAAGTTTATAAGATAAATTATAAACTTAATCCAGAAGTTAAAAAAAATCTTTATTAGTGTAAATAAAAGGGTTATTTATAGGGTTCAATGTTAACCACATCTTACCCATGACGCCTTACTTTCAGTGGCTTTGGTCACGTAAAAAGTTTGTGAGGACGTCTACAAATACTTTGACTCAGGGCATTACACTCAACCTCAGAGTCAGAGTAAACACCGTCATCATTCTTGAGATGGCGTTTCATAAGCTACTATAAAATAACTGAACTGATTCACTTTCACGTGCAATTGGCAGCACATACCAAGGCGATTTGTATCACAAATTAGTAATTGATTTGATCAAAACTTAACAGACATTACAAACTAATTTTGATATAGACCAACAAAGCCCACATGCCAAATTCATTAGATCAAAACTTAAATTTAAGTTCGACCTAACCAACAAAGCCCTCAAGCCCATGTCATCCTAGTCAAAAATAATAAGTGAAATCGCTAGGCCACAAGTCCCAAGTTCAGATACTTAGGATATACCTGAACCATAATTGTTGATATCGAATATCTGATGATTAGGTTCAGTCAATTCCTCAACACACTCATTTCAAGGTGTTTGAGTTTCTATAACCCATATCAAACATGGAAGATTCCTTCCATTCCATCATAATGACTTAGGGCTTATCATCCGTTCATATTAGAATTGCAACAAACTTAATGTCATTAAATTAGACTAAACACATTATAGCTTAAGGTCCCTAGTAGTCCATCCATCACTTTTTATAGGGTATCAAGGGGCGTTACAGAGCCCATGCGGCATTTAAGTCTGGTCAAATAATCCTTTTTGGGAATTAAGGCTCTCTTAGCTCAGTCCTTGGGCGCTAACTAAAAATGCTAATACTTATGAGTGAGATCCAAGCCAAGAAATAATGGGATCTGACAAGCATGCAAATAATTATTGATCTAGAGAGAAGGATAGCTATCTTTTTTGGCTACTGAGTTAAGCCTTTGGTAGTCTAAGATAACTCAAATATGCACACCATTTCTGTTTATAAGATAGAGTGCGAGGATCAAGGTCTTTGAGAGGGTACCAACAGTCCTGACTCCATTAGATTCTCATATTCAGTAACAACTCAAGTTTCTTCTAAGTTATTCTTCTGGTAGGGACACTTTTAAATGAGTAAACTCATTTCCCATAATATAACTGTGTATAGACTCTTTTATTTTGTCAAACTCATATGTGAGGGTCAAGAGCAGTTTGGGTTATTCTTCAAGTAGATCATGACTTCATCTATTTGTTAATTATTCAACTCTTTCCAAATTAAACTTTCAACAAATGCCACCATGGGATTAGTTTCCAAATAAAATTGTAAAAGCTTTTAAAAGTCTTGTATAGTATCAATCTTTTCAATATTTAGCCATACATAAGCTATTGGTGTTTTTGGTCTCACCATTTGAGGGTCATTGGTCAACTTGGCTAATAGCCATAGATGGTACCATTGTATGGTGGATTAAAAAATTCAGGGCATTTCAGGACGTAGTTTTACTTGTAGATAACAATCCTTTAAATATATAATAGGTTCTGGTGAGGAATATTCATGTGAAATCTAGTATTGATAATGATTTGCAACTATGGGGACATTTTCAATCCTGGAAAAATATAAATGCGTTTCTTATGTCCTATCTACCACATGTACTGGAAGTCGCACCTGAGGACCTAATATTTGGCTTCAGTTCAATATATATCATCCATTTACTATAGACAGGTTCAAGATTTGACACTCTCTTTATTGTCTTTGGTCATTTCAATTACTAAAGGAACGCAAGTCCACATAATAAGGATAAAAACCCTTCAGAACAATAATCACAGCATTATGTTCAAATGAAACTGAGTCACTACAGTATCTCTCCTGGGGCTGTTAGGTGCCACAGCTGATTTGTCCAATATTAGTTTCCAGATGTAGGGGAGTGCAGAGTAGGCAAATAGATCTTGTGCATTGGGACTGGCAGTTCAGAACTCAATATAACTTGACAAATCAAGATCAACCTTTGTTGCATTTGCTTTATACAACCATTTTTACCAAAGGTTACTTTATTTTTAAATTGATAATATGTATAAAAAAGATTTGATTGGCTTTAACTAAACTAATGTTTATCTATAGGATTAGTATATTATGAGTTGCTCACCTCACAGCTTACTTTTTATATGATGTTGCTAAAAAAATATTAGATTACTATTAGTAATCTTACCTTGGCACCTACAACTCCATGCACTTATGAAGAAATTTTTAAATTCTTAATTCATTCAGGTGCAACGAGTGATTCTCTAATCTATTAATTACCTTGCCCCACAAGACCAGTTTTCATATTGCATATTATATTATTATATCATTTGTTACCTTGTCGTATGATGTCATAAATTGATTGTCAATAGGTCATTATCATCTGCCACAGCATATGCTGGTGTCTTGGTTGCAATTATTTTATTGCTAATATTTTGGAAATGCCTCAGGACCTAATAATTTGTTTCATATGCCAATTTTTAGTATTATGCATATCCTTCCATTCTTAAGCGCTTATTAGTACAAATAATTTTCAAAAAAAGAATTATTGGGATTTAAAAGATTTTTTAAAAAAGGGATCGCCATTTGGAAGGGGATCTTGTTTTACTGTGACTCCCTGAAGTCTAAAAATTAAGAAAAAAACCATAATGTTTGAAAAGCCTCTGTCAGTATTTGATGCTAAAATGTGCTTTCATTTTTATTAATAATAGGATCTATTAATTATAATTAATGTTTCTATGTGTAGTCTATAAGGGCGGCTTCAGAAAGTAACTTGATTACTTGGTATTTGTTAATCTGTGCACCTGAAATCAATATGATTTGGTGCCAATTTTAAAACCTTGATTGTATAAAAGCTTAGACATAATAAAATTTCCTGTGTTCCACTACCTTTACTTCAAAGTGTGCGGATTTTGTAAATCCTGACAGAGACCCTCATTATTAGATCCTAAACTGAGGGTGCAAAACGAGGAACATGGGCGAATTGTCAAAGAATAATAAACAATACCAAAATGTTTTTTATAGTACTAGGTGGTCCCAACCTGAAGGGGATTCACCAAATTTTTTGAATTTTTCCTGGGCTCCTAAGAGCTTGGAGTGTGTAAAGGAATGGCGGAAAGATTGAGAAAGGGAGGGGGTAATACGCCAGATTCATGCCTCAGTTTGGATGGATCTGTGGCTGTTGGAGAGGTGCAAAGATTCTCAGGGCCATTTCAAAATGCACCTGAAAATGAGTAAACATGTAAGGTAACATCCATAGGAAAGAGTTGAGAGTGAAATGAAGTTATGAACTATGGATCATATCCTGACTCTAATTGCCAGGATTTAATGGGATCTGGGGCAGTCAGGGAGCGAGAAGTCAGAAAATATCTTGAACAAGGTGCCCAAGTAAGGTTTCCTCTCAGAGATTTTAAAAAATTTTGTCTAAAAGGGTGCATGCGGGGCAGGAAGAAAATTTAGGTAAAAGTGAGTGTTGATCAGTTCAGCGCACTGTGAACAGCCTTGTAAAGGAAAGTGAGGCCAATTTGACCTCCTGTTATTAACAAGCAGTGGAGAACTCACCAAAAAATGTTTAACATTTTGCCAAAAGAACTGGATGGTTGACTTCCTACCAGTGCTCCTTGAGGTTTCATTCAATGGCGTGGGGCAGGAGTTCAAGGAGGTTTGATCATACTGGGGTCTATCCAAAAGGTTGATATGGATGATGATAATACTATCATTGTGTAAACGGTGTTGCGGTGGGAGATGAGGCAAGGACTACTCCTTTTGTATGAGAAAGTTGGTAAACTTGTACCCTACCTACTTGAGGACCAGGAGTACCTGGTTCCAGAATACACTCAAGGACTATTTAAGGTGGTGGCCCAGGTGATTTGTCAGCCATTTCTAATGGCTATTGGCAATAATTTTGGAAGGCCCCTGGGGGCTGTAATAACTGAATTGGGCTATAGCCCACTGTGGCTTAGAGGTCACTTCACAGCAGATTACAGATTTGAGGAACCTGGATACTATTGAGGTGGTGTGGGTCCTCATGCCTAAAAGTCCCAGGCTCCTTTTTTTGCAGGGATGGGGTATTGTTACATGGTGGTGAGCGGATGGATTAATTTCTTATATCCAGAATTTTATTATCACATTGATTCACGAGTAGAAACTGTCTGTGAAGAGGCAAACTTGGGCGAGGAACAATATTTTCAAAAACAGATAAATGTTCGTCATTGGCCTCATCAGTGAGGAAACCAAAAATATACCTCCTTATTGTAAGTCCAGTGGAGCACCCTTCCACTTGGACTGGGTGGCGTTCCCTTTCTCATCCAAAAAAGGTCTGAGAAGGCCAGATGCCACTATTGTCTCCTAGGGCGACCTCACCCATGTGGTAGATGAGCAGTGGGACACAGCCTACCCTTTGAGGACCCCGCCACCTATCCTGGTATTAGCTTCAGACAAATTGATACTGCAGATTAAGAGAATTTGTGTCAAATTATGGAGAATTGGCATCCACATGGGGTGAAAGGGTCAATTATGTCTAATAGCATTGAGCCTTCATCATCAAGACCCAACATCATCAAACCATTGGCAACAAAGCCTGATGGCCATGTACTTTCAGCATATAAAGCATCTAATGTCGAATGTTTGATTAAACTAACCAATGGCAAAGGCCATTGTCAAAATTAGCCCTCAGCATTAAACCCTCCCCAAGCGAATCATAATTTGTCCAACAAATCTCACTTGGTCAAATGGATGCCAAAGCAACTAAGTGCGAGTGAGATGGGCGCCCAAACCCATTCCCAACCTCTTGAGACCACCCATGCATGGGGTGGCCTTGGGAGGTTCCTGTTGCCACTGGATGAGGCGTCGTTGCTCAAATTGTCAGAACTGCAGCAAATATGAAATTTAGACGTTCAAGGATAAGCTGATAATGACTCATCCACTTCCAATACTTTTGAAGTCAGTTCAAAATAATTTAGTTTACCCCTAGCTTGAATTTCTCCAGATTAGGTTAAATCTAATGGGCCTGATCCTGCATTTTCCTAAGCTTTTACCCAATCGATTGGCTATTTGTGCAGTCATAACACACTGAGAAAATTGACGGTCAATTCTCTTATTTTAGATTTATTAAAATCTTCCCACCTCCAATTAATTTGAGTAAGTTTGAACTTTCTTTGCCAAACCCCCAACATCTACAATGTGGTCACTTGGGCTTGTATTGACTGGGCTATCTTAGTCATGCTATTAACTTTAATCCCTTCCAGAAAATCGTTTTTCTGGTGACAGTGGGTTCTTCTAGTTGGCAGGCAAACATGTTGAAGACTGATCAACCCCTACCGTTTTGCCATAGGCTCAGGGCCAGCAGTGCCGGCTGACCCCTTGGAATATCTCCTGTGCCATTTGGGGATCCCCTAGCCTAAACCTCAAAAACAAAATAAAGATAGACTTAATCAAAAGGCAGATTTTGCAAAGGTAATTTATTGAAAGAGAAGCGCCAGGTAATTATACTATATATAAAAGGGCTAGTGCGCCCACAGCCAACCTATCAGCACATCACTGGTTCTTTCAGCCAACCACTCTCTCAGCCTTCCACTGCACTACTCTCTTCCCTGGTGTTGAACCTCTCATCCCATCCTTTCTGATGACCAATTATTAGTTTTGCTCATCCTTGGTCATGATTCACCGGTAATCCATATAATTAATTTAAATAAATATCAAATTAAATTCAACTTATTAATTAAGTTCCAGAAAGATATTTAATCACTTGGGTAACTCAGAATATCTCAGCTTCATGCTGACACACTCTTTAATCTATTGTGGTTGATCAAATAAATAACATTTCTTAGGCATAATTGATTATTATAAATGAGGCGCTAGATCACCTTGGCTACCTCAAACTCATAATAGTTGTGTTCTGTCAACTTTACTCAAATGATACCAATGAATCATACACTGCTACTAGTCACTGGTGATTCTTTTACTAATTTAGGCCAGAAATTGTCTTCACTAGATCCTAACTTCCAAACTTGGCTGATTGCATAGATTTGGCTCAACCCATTTGGGGAGCAACTCAACATGTAATCATCAAACCGTACAAAATTCAGTCAATAAGCCATTCCACCAGGATTGGCCTATTTCATACCAAATCCTACTAAATCAATGGAGAAATCCATCTTGTTACTTTTCTGACAGTCCCCACTGAAGTCAATTGAGCTTATTATGTCAAAAAACTTTGGGGAACTCTCCCCACTCGTTAATGCAATCTTCCACCAGGATCTTGGTATTTTATGGAAAAAATCGTCCCCAATCCAGGCGATAATATGCACCATTGCAATGTTGCTGAACCTAGTTCCCCTATGGGTAAAATAACCACCCTAATCCAATCTAGCAACTTTCTACGCCCAGGCACATTGTCCCTGAGGCTGCAACAGACTGGTTTCTTGCTGGCTTGTTTTTTACATTTGCATACCATTGGTACTCATTGGCTACTTATCCTCGAGAATTTCAATGTCATTCCAGAGGCAATGCTTTAGAATCTGGTCACTTTTTGGGTGTTTTTACATTCCAACTGGCAGGCCATTCAAATCTTTATGCGTCATATATATGAAATTATGCCAAATGTTGCTGATGCCCCTATCCAAATGTTACCTTCCATGGTACGCCAGCTAAAGCGGGCATTAGACAAAAGTTTTTTAATGTTTTCTCACCTTCTAATATGGCTTCCTAAACTGTTAGCTGAGGTTCCATATTAAGAATATTTTTAATTAATGATAATTTCTTTGTTTGGCTCAATTGGAAATAAAGATTTGTGCCGGCTACCCTTTTGGAATGAGCACCACTAGAGCTAAAAAAGAAACATGTTCATTATCAAGGCCCATCCCTGGAGGCGATATACCAGAAGTTCCAGCTATCAATGTGGGAATCCATCAATTCTAGTATATGATCCTCATTATCATTGATTGCGACTCCTTGATGTGTGGAGATGACGCATAGGTGGCGGAATTGTTGCTGGTGGGCTCTAGGCCAAAAGGTTGCGGAAAGGAAAGGTGTGCTGACCTATTTATGATGGTTTTTGAAATGTTGATTTTTGCGTTGGATGCCTTGGAGTAATGGCCAAAGGCGTTAACAGTTAGGCCAAGATCTTTTTTGCCTACAACTGCTTTTGGGTTATCATTGGCAATAACTATGGCGTGGGTTGGAGGATTTCTGGCACTTTGATACCCATGAGCGGTTCATGGGGTAGAGCCAGGATGAAGTTGATGCAATATTAGATAGTATTGGGCTCAAAAAGTCCCCTTGATGGAGACCTTGTTTGACCACAACAGCTGCCATAAATCCCATCAGACCTTTATACTTGTGTTCAATTGGTCATAGAGCGCTAAAATCCACCTCCTAGCCTGAGGCGGGAGGTGGAGGCAAGTAGGGAGGCGTTAAGTGACGTCAATCCACATGATCATATGCTTTTTCTATGTTGAGGAGCGCCACAAAACTGCGGGTTAGATAAGTTAACGAACAAAGTTTTGAGAATATCATTATAGTTAGTCCATAGAGATCGCTCTGGGATGAATTCAAGTTGAGCTGTTGGAGGCGGGGCACCGCCCACTTCATTATGCTTTAGCTCAGGAGTTTGGTGAACAGTCTGTGGTTGGTGTTCAGGTGTGAAATTGGATGTCATCTCAATTAGTCCTTTTGGCATGATTTCTTGTAAAAGAGGGTTGTGATTGTGCTCCATGAGTCAGACAGCACACTCCCTTTACTCAGGAAGGTTGAGAAAATGGACTGTTAGAATTTGTGATTGTTGCAGGATTCTTCAGGTACACCTCAAATGGGATTCTATTCGGGCATGGAGCCTTCAGTTGTGATGCTTTATTTAGAGTCTCCATTATTTTATACGATTTGAGCTGTTCAAGGAGTTCGTCATCCACAGAGAGGTCAGTCAGTGGTAATAGGGCCTATTTAATAACTTTTCAAACATCTGTCAGGTTCACCCTGAACTCCTGGAACAGGGTTAAGTTGTACCAATAAATCTTGGTGGCGTTTTTTACTTTTACATGGTTAATGTGCCCTAACCTTCAGGGTTGCAATCTTCTGAGATGTCTGAGCGGGTCAATGCTTCTGGTAGTAAAATTGGGTGGGGTGTTCCCATTATGTGTAGTAATATGAGGATTCTATGTTTGATACCCATTCTTCTTGGGTGGTGAGTATAAGGAGATACGCCTCCTGAGCAGCTTCCCACGCTCTTAATCATTGTGGAAAAGTACTGGCTGATACATTTTTCAGATGCCTGATCTTGGCTTCGGCTCATCTGACCTTGGTGTGAGCCATGGTCAACTAGGCTTTTGCTCAGTCATAGGCAACTTTTAAATTAAACTTAGCCTCTGCCCAATTGTCTTGAGAGGTGTGAAAATGTTGAGATGTGGTGGATACCAGATAGCAGGTGACTGCTATTAGTTTGTCACACTTGGAGGGGCTGTTCAGAATCACTTTGGATGATCCTAGGCCAAAAATGGCGTAAAGGTCTAAGTTGGGTATAAGAAATACCATTAGAGATCAATGGTCATTGATGGTTTTATTGTGTGTTGGAGTAGAGACTTGACTGATAAGTCTGTGGCAACTAAGGCCATGGTGATTGGGGTCACAGACCTGAAATTATGCTCCTCATAACCGATCTGAAACATTCAGACAATGCCCGACATGGAGGGGGGAGGGCATCTGTAATTCCGCTAGTTCAGAGGAAGTTTTAAGGGGATGTGCGGTGCTCCACCAATCCTGTTTGGTGGGTGGATGGTGTCATAAATCTGACTCAGCATTGTGGTGAAATTGCTCATCAACAACATGTTGTGAGGGAGCGGGAGGTGCGACAGTTTTTCTAGAAGTTTTTCAGGCTCCTGGCCTGCATTTGGCAGGTAAATGCTTTTCACTTAAAAGGAGAAGTCATGGATAGATAACGTAGCCAAATTCAGGCAGAGGTCAAAGAGTTTTGAAAGGGAGTGGCTTAAACCCAGAGGCTTAAGATGATGAGGGCATTAAGGTTCGCCCAACAGGAGAACCTTCAAGTTGCAATTCCATGTTTCATATCAGAGGGGGATATGATGCTCTTGGACGGCTGCAATATCCATGCAATTTGAACCAAGGGTTCATAGTAGGGGACTCTTCATTTGTAATTTCACAATCCGTTGGCATTTATGGACTGCAGGATTAGGGTTCAACTGTGAGGCCTCACAGGTTGCCCCCTCTATATACTGGGGTTGCCGGCATTTTTACCTGCATCTGTGAGTTGGCTCATTTTTTAGTCCCTGAGCTTGACTTTTGATGATAGTCCAAATGGAGCGCCAAGAGGATTTGGGTTAATTCTGGGTGGAGGGTGACGAGGATCAGGAGAGCCAACTTAGGATGCAACCTCCACTGTTTTTCTGATAATGCCCCTCCAATGTTCTCTGAGATCCTCCATATGGGCTCAAGCTGAGCATTCTGAGTCCATATACACCTCCTCCAGTACCAAAAGGTGTTCTGAGATGTAACCTGAGCAGCTGGTGGTGGGCCCATCGGGTTGGGGAATCTGCCACAAGAGAGGGTACTCTAGGTGTCCTCTGTCATTGAGGGATATTTGGTGACCAGGAGGCGTGGGTAGCTCTGACTAAGTTGGTTGGGGGGAGAACTTCCAGGGTGGTGTACGCTAGGTTGTATCTTCTAGAAAGGGTGATGGGTATAGGCTTTCATTTACTTGCACTGGTGATGGGGGAAGGTGAATGTAAAGGGGTCACTACCAGGAGAGAGGTTAAATGTCCAAGGGGGTATCCTTGCACCATAAATGTGCATTTTTGACCACTTTAAGGTGGGCAACTGGAGTAAGCTCCTCTAACAGAACCAATGGGTTGGTTGAAGGATTTCAGCAGCAGCTGCATGAATCCTCTTTTCGGCCCACAGTGGGGGCTGGTATGTGGTTGAAAAGTGTAATTACATGCAGTGCAGCTGTTGTAAAGGTGACACATGGCGATGCACCATGAGCAATGGGGCCATGCTTGATTGGGGTCCACAAAAAAAGCCTGGGGCAGGATCCAATGACTGCAAAATGTAGTAATTATTTTATGTTTCAGGCAACCATGGGTTTCAGGATGAATGACACCCTAATGATGTGAGCTCATTGATTCAGAGCATAGTATTCTGACACTGAATTCCACTGAGAGGATGGAGCTGAATTATGTAAGCCCTTGATGTATGGCAAGCTTTATTGATTTTGGTCAATTATGGTTGCTAGTTTGAGAAGGTCACCCAGAAGATATTTTCATAGTTTGACCTAGTTCTAATGATGTGTAGGGACCCGCGTGGGATTAATTGTTAGTGGCCGCAGTCTTGTCTACATCTGCTGAGCTCATGAACTCCACATTGATTAGTACATCCACCACCTCATGGATAGCGGTGTCAACAGGGAAGGCCTAGGATATTACCATGAAATAGCTAAAGTAGTCTTGAAAGTAGAAGTTAATGTTGTGGCTGTAGTAGATGTGGGCTTCATGTGTCATATTGGAGTGAGAGAGGGTTCTTGGGCTCTCGTTTTGTCCCATCCCATCTCGACCTCCGCCACAATAGCTGCTTTGTGGGTGTTGGTGGCATGTAGAGCAAGTGCTATTCATTTCTACAGGGCCCAGTATTGTTTTTGGCACATTTGTTCTTGGTCTGCGAAAACACTGTGAGTGTAACGGATGTGGCTAAGGAGAACTATACTGGGCTCCCAATCAGGGTGCGTGAGCACCAGTGGAGGGCCCAGAATGCCGGAGGCATAGCAATCCGAGCAACTAAGAGAAGTGGGGATCTATGGGTCACGTGAGGAAAGCAAACATTTAATAACGTACCAAAGGCCCCCAAGGCAAACCAGATGGTTGCATTGGGGGCAACCGCAAGTCTTATGGGGGCAACCCCAGAGGCGGGAGAGGCAGGGAGGATGACGACTCCTCCAGGGAGCGCGGTTGCTGGCCTTCAGAACTGGAGGGAGAGGCTTGCACATCCGCGGGAGGCGGTACAGGGACCGCCCCATTGTTGGAAATGTGGGTGGAAGTGGGGAAACCCCATAAGAGGCGCTGGAAAAGAGCTTCCCCAAATGAGGACCCTCAGATTCCTGCTGGTGAGCTGAACCAGCAGCAGCAGGGGTGGCGAATGGAGCTGAACCCATGCATGGCGGGCCAGGGACGCCTTGAGATTGCTCTCCCTAGGGAGCAAACTTGGCGGACTCAATGTCCAAATGAATGAAATGGTCTCCGTTTAATGGATGTGAAATAACAAATGGAACAGTGGGATCGCCTTTGGGGGAAGGCCGGATTATCACATCAATGATCTGCTGCCATGTGGTAGGATCAAGTGACCAGATAATCCAGTTTGCGAACATTGGGAAAAAGGTCTGGGCAATGGCACATCTCATCGGATCAAATGACAAAATGATGGTTTAAATCTGTGTTAACAATGGGAGGAGTCTGCAGCAAATGGAGTGGATACACGGATTTTATTTTGACAAGGCTAAAAAGAATGAACTGACTATGGCCTCAGTGGGGCCAGTTGCCTTTTAAATGGTTTGATAATCATAGGGAGGAGTTGGGGGATTGGTTGTTCGGGGAATGGGGAGGGAATTTGGTTGGCTGACTTAGAGAAGGGGTGAAAGGCAGCTCCCAATTTGGCAGAAGCTTAGAAAATTTTTGAAATCTTCCCAACTTCTTGTGACCAAGCCAAATTGATGCTGCTGATCTGGGTTCCAATGACTCAACTCAGCCGATTCGCATGGTTTGGGAATTCTGGATTCATCTCAGAATCAGGATTCTTTAGATCAGGTTCATTGCAATTTGGACCAATCTCACAATCAGCCCACTCACACGATCTGAACCTCCTGGAACTGCCTTGGAACGTTGGACCCGATGATCCAAGCCATTTGCACCCAAGTTTTTGATCTGAGCCATATTCTAATCTGGCTCCTGAACCTGGCCGACCTGAACCAGCCCCCCAGTACAGAATTTACCGGCCAGCCTCCAACACTTGGAATTGCAATTTTCCCATTTTCTCCCATGGCTGGCCTGGGGAGTGGGTGGCCTCCGGACCCCCTCCAAGCCCCCTAACGTTCACCACCTCCATGCAGACCCCCTCTATCAATCCTACCAGGATTTAAGAGGAGGGAAGAGGAGGGAATGGGGCAGCTTTGGGGAGAAAAGCTGTCACCAAGCGCTCATCTATCACGTGGGCAAGGTCACCCAGCTGTGACAGAGGGTTCACAGGAGCCTTGGGCCCCCTCTTTGTCCGGAAAGGGTGCTGAGCCCTATCCAGCTTCAAGGGCTGGTCCCCAAGACTTACAGTGAGCGCAGTATGGGGAAGCTGCAGGGTTAGAATCCAGCTTCCTTTAAGTCCAGCACTTGTCAGGATTGACGCCACCAGCATCATGAGGACTGGCATCACATTCAGAGGCGCCAAGTTCTTCTTAGATTTCCTGGTGCCAGATTTAGGTTCCCAACTTGAGCCCTCAGGTTGTGTTACGTTTAGTTGCAAATTTCCATTCAATATAGATGGCTCCAATTGAATGAGCTCATTTTGTCTTTGAATTAATCAACAGGAATATTAGTGACTTGAAAAATAAGGTCTGCCTCATGAGAGGGTCTTGTTGATTGGCTTGATCCTTGATTTTTTACAGCAATCAAAAAGTTTTTTAGTGTGATTGATCTAGTCATCTGGCCCAGCACATGGATTTAATTCCAACAGGCTTTGAGCATCAGATTTGAAGAAATTTGCTGACGGATGAACCATCTCACCTTCGTGGTGGTTTCTGTGATTATGGTAATTCCCACCGCTAGAACTGTTTGGGTGGATAAAACATTAAATTGAATATTTTCCACCCATTTGACCTTAGTTGAGGCAGGGTCAAGAAAAGTTGGTGCGTTGGGTGAATTTTCAGAGTCAAAAACACTTTTATCGGTGTGTTGTATGGCGGTGTCTGCATTGTGCTTCCAACTGGGAGCAGGCGGTTCTGGTGGAAGCACACGTTGGCAACCTGGGGTTGCTGTACAATTTAAGATATGTTTTGGTTTTTTTCTCCGAGTTGGTGGGATCTATGCAGGTTTTAATTCCATTTCTATACTATATTTTGAATTTCCTTAGTACTTAATTTTCTGAGCAGTGCAATTTCAGAAAAGTGATCCTTATCAATAAAAAAATCTAATACCAAGCTGAATATTATTAGAAGTAGTTAATTTGTTCTCCTGGTCATCCTTGGAGGCGACTTTTTATAAAATGTAACTGTGGAAGTAATATTAGTTAGATGCATTCTAGAATTGTCAGCTATAAAGCCTCTTTCTTCATGCTGATAAATCTTTTTGCTCATCCTCAGTGTGTCTTTGACAGCATTTGTCAGAGGTGTGGTGTCATCCTTTGCAACAATTGAAATTTGGTAGATCTTTATCGCTTGCTAGTTACCATATATTTTTTAGTTGACCTGGGGGTATCTGAGAATTAGTTATTTGCTCAACTTAGCTAAAGAGGATCTACTTTAAGGCTTCCTTGATAACTCAAATTCACAAAAAGTTCCACTTGAGCCCTTTCATGAATCATTGACATCATTCCATGTATTAAGTGAGAGATAACAGCATTGATGGCATCATCTAAAAAAATAAATTAATTGGTTACTACAGGTTAAACAAAGATGTACAACCATCTGGAAAGCCAATGTGCTTTCACCCTTTATTAATGAGCGTTGTCACTAAGTCTGCTTCTGATTTGGCAGGCTTTGTTAAATTCTAAACATCTTATTTATAAAGTTTTCAACTGCGCCAAAGTTATGCAATTTTGTAGTTACAAAGTCATAATTTTTTGGCTTTACTGCAGAGATAGGAGTGAGTATGGTTCATTTTATGTGTCTGTCAGCAGCCTCCTCCATCACCCCATTGTAAGCATTGAAGAGCAACATTACAATTTTTTGCCCGGGATGAACCTCTTTTAAAATAGTTTAAATTGGAGGTGTAGGTGATGGAAAGAAGACTAATGACAGGCATTGCTTAGTGACTCATCCTGGAGGATACCATCTCTGCAAACATATGAGTGCTATTTGGTTAACTTGTCTTCTCACTCTAAATGTCGTCTTTTAACTCATACAAAATTGGTCAAGGACTTGAAAGTTGTCTTTCTTATTCTATTTGTGTTTTTAGGGCTAAAATCTCAATTTATTGGTTTTGTATTTGTGCCTCGCAACAGACCAACTGAAGTCCCAAGCTTGAATCAAATCTGTCCAATTGATTAAGATGGTAATTAGTAAACTTAGTATATTCATCCCAAGTATTTATTTCCTTATCAAGCTCTTCCAGGGTAAGGTTGGGATCAATAGATCCTCCATCTGAAAATACACAAAATTCTTGGGCTATTCCTTCAATCTTTTTAAGTGCCTCAATCATCCTCAAAATATCACTCATACAAGGATCATTGGCATATTTGGTACAAGAAGTAGTTTATCCAGATGGCCCTTTGAGACCCTGAGGCCATTCTTCTCTGTCAAAACCCCAAGGCCAATAGGCCCTTGTAAGCCCTGAGTCACATTTAAGCCATTTGATCCAGTTGGACATGAGGCTGATAGGACATTAAGCTCAGGGCTCCTGTCACCGCAGATAGCTCTGAGAATTGGTATTGTAATTCTATAATAAAGGCCAAATGAAAAAAGTATTGTACCAATGCCAATAAAAATATGAGTTCTATCAGCAGACTCAGAGGAGATTTGAAGCATATGTTCATAACCTCAGCCTTGACGCTTTTTAGACGCTGGGTTAATTAAATATATCCAAATATATTATAATACCTGTGTCTAGTAGGGCAATTTGGTTGAGGTGTTGTTGATGCGTCGCTTATATAATATGACTAATAATTATCACAAACAAATTTATAGGCCTCATCAAATTTGACAATGTTGGATTTACATTCTGCATCAATCTCAAATTGGCATATAATCTCCTTATGGTGTAGCCCTACTGGATGGAAGATGTGATTAGGGCTGGATGCACAAATAGGCGGAGGTAGCTCAACCTCTATGTCTAAGTTGCTAGCAGCCAGGCTTTTGAGCTGCAAAATTTTATTATGTATGATATAGCCATGGCACAAGAGTGATTGGATCAACCCTCATTTGAGTAAATACTATATAAAAGCTGTTGGTTGGTGCAACAAATATTGTTAGTCTAGAGGCATTACTTGTTAAAACCAGGTACAAGCAGTGTAAAATCAAAAGTAGCTTATAACTCTAAACTCTAGGCTGAACATGTTTTTTCATATTCTGATGTAAGTAATCCATATGTGATGCTTCCTGAACCGTTATAGGGGTTTCATTGCTTAAATTATTTATCTGTTATACACAAAGGTTTTCCATAACAACTTGGAGCATTCTGTAGTAAGGACCATTCTTTGATTCAACATTTTAGTAAATCTTAATATTGAGTTTCCAGTTGCACATAGATTTTACCAAAGACACTAGTTTCCCTCACGATAGCTCTGTGAGAAAATTGGCATTTAAGAGGCCATGGCTATGCACTTTCACTTTAAGAAAATTCAAATGTACATTTGCATGATCATGACTTTAGTATGCTTTGTTTTAAAAAAAGAATGTATAAGATTACGCTAAATTAAAATTATTATAGAATTTAGAACACTATATCAGGGTAAATCTTATTTTTATTTACAGGGTAAATAGGAGCCATATGACATAAATAGCATACTTATCCTCATCAATCTGGATCATCTATTCTCATCTGATATGATGATCAAGCAACATCCTTTGTCATCCATAGACATCTATACAGTTGAAACCACATTCTCTTTGGACTTCTCAGTTTATGTAAGGAGATTGTCTATAACTCTCCTGTTCCCAGAGTGGCAGTGCTTGGTGCACAAGCCTAACTCCAAGGAACTAGCCGTTAGAATAAACATCATTATTGCCCAGCAGAGGGTGGTGGAGCAATAATAACTTTAGCAAAGAAATGCTATAAATAACCCGCCAAAAACATCACGTTGCATATGGAGAGAATAGGTATATGACCCAGGTTGGAGGGGACCTGGACAAACCAACGGTGCACGAGGTAATAATCTTGTTTTGTTCAAAATGGCAAGTATAACAGAGCGCGAGACCTCCTTGAAAGGGTCTGTGCATGGGATTGTTCATAATAACATATAAAAATGGTAAAACGGGGGAATTTTATCTGGGAATTCGACCAATAAAGATGTTGGTCAGGGGAAAACCTATTTAACTCAAATGGGGAATAGGGGTTATGCCACAGTGGGCCAAAGCACTAGCCCACCAATAGGAAAACACTGCCATCCAAATTATTTTTTTTGGTGAAACTGATTTCACTCAAGTGATCAATTGAAGTTGGATTTACCTGATGCATTATTTTGTATATGTAATGGGTTTCAAAACCCATTCCTTGACAAACCAAATTCAACCATCCACGTTAATTTGGTAGACCATTCATTTTAATGCCTGGCCCGACGTCAGGGGCTGGGTACTTGGCACCCCACTAGTACCAACCTGGGCATATTTTGCCCATACCCAGTGTTGGTCTAGGGTGTGCCTCAGGCCAGGGAGGGCCTGGAGCTTCACCTTCTGGGCCTCCTGGCGCCCAGCCTTGCCTTTGGGGTTGGTCCCCACTATGATGTCATGTGCACATGACAGTTTAGGTTATGAGATGCAGTTTTGATCAGATCATCAATCTATGGACCAGGTCAATCAGTTCCTTTTAATAATTCTCAGTTCTACTTAAATTAACTATTCCCATCTAGGAACATAACTGATTCACTAGGTGGCGTGACAATAGCCTTATCAAAAATAACTTATAGGAGTTTGTTTAATTTGTTCACCATTCCAATTTTTGACAGGGGTTCCTACTTGCTTACCATTACTTTTTTTAGTACTAAAAGGTTATTTGCTTACCATTACAAGCTCCAACAATGGTTAACCAGGTTCCTTGCTAGCTTTGTGCTTAGTGAAGAAACTCAATTAAACTATTTAGGTCTAGCACAAACTGTGGACATTAATTATTTGAGGTGGGTCAATCTTGGGACAAACATACCACACTGAGAAATTTTCTAGCTAGCACAGATTTTGAACTCAAAACCAGCACTAGGGTGGAAGCAGCTTTACCTGCCAGGCTAACCACCCAAAATTTGGATATTAAACTCTGGACTATGGGAGATGGTTTTTAACAAACTCAAAACAGAAATTTATATTTATGGTACTAGCGTTTCCAATGTTTAAACCTGATATTTTCTGAAATTTCAAAATGTTTTAATGGAATATAAAAGAACTATATAGAAACTTAGATAGACTAACAAAGAAAGTATTAAAAAATTAGCTCTATTGCTAATAAGTCCCTCATAAAGGTCTAAAGATATGGTAGCAACTATTTTTATATTTATTGAAAGCTTTATATAATAGCATATGAGTTTTACTAAGTTAATATAGGATTCTATACCTTAAGAACTTGAATTTACTATACTGTATCTGGGTGTGATAATTTTTTACAGGCTAAGGTCAGATCATTTGCATATATATGTTGTAAACAAATCTTTTTATGGGTAGTTTTATTTCCTATGTATTTCCTATGTTTCTCCAAAAGGAATCTTACAAATCTTGTTTCTATTTAAATTTGAATTTCTATACCCCAAATGACCTAAATAAATCCAATTAAGGTTGATCTTATAGTGCTAAAAAAGTTGATCAAATTAAATTGCCGCTCAACATCACTTTTGAGCAATTTTTAAAACAATCAATTTACCCTCACTGCCTTACCACATTAATTAGCCAATCTATGTCCTCCAATACACCACCTGCCGCCCCAGTGTGGGGCAGCAGGGCTCCACCCGCTAGTGATTACTTCCCAGCAGGAAAACGTGTGCAGACTGGCTCATCCAGTCTGCCAAATAAATCCAGTTGCTATGTCCCTCCAAGGGACTTAGCACTCCACCTCACACGATTCCAACCAACTCACCCCCATCCCTTAGCCCTACCTTGATCCACTGTCCGCTTTCGCCTCCAAGTAGAAAATGGATGTATCTTCCCATATTCTGACAAGGCAATTATTGAGCTATCAACGGCCACCTTTGCTCCAGCGGGTTTTATTGCCTTCTGCCATTATAAGGGCTACTTTGATATTGGCTTCCCCCACTGAATTGGACGCGGCGGCTGCAGCAGCTATGCCCTTAATTTACAAAAACACACCCATTACCACCACCCAAAATCATCTCCCCAATGATATCACACTCGTGGTGACCTTTGCAAACCTCCCCTCACACCTTCCCCCTAAAACACTGTATGAGGAGTTGATGTTGGGGCTGTCCACTTACAGAAAACACCATCCATCAATTCATTGTCTTAAGTGGTTCTAAGCGCCTTGCGGCACCTTGGGCAATGGCCACCATTACCCCCCACCGGCTGAACATAGCCCAGCACATCCCACCATGTGCCTACATCCCATTTGCACCTGACCATTTCTTTTGGGCTCACCTTGACAACGGTTGCACAATTTGTCCCCTCTAATATGAGTTGGACCCCACAAAAACATGTTGATACATTTAGACCCTGAAAACACGGCCAATCCACCCAAGAGGCCACACCAACAGTGTTCAAGAGGGGTTTTAGCTTCCCCATCCCCCCAGATTGAGCACTTGATGAATCAGCAAAAAATAGAGCAACCCAAATCCATGCCAGCCAATCTATACTCATGTCAAACAATAAGGAGCAGGTTTGGACACATGTTCAATCCAGAAAATCTCCCACCCTAAAAATTAACCAACCACAGACGCCTATTGGAAGATATTATAAAGTTAACCAAAAATTTTTAGGACTTATTAGAAGAAGTGATATATCTTATGAAATTGTCCCACCACCAGGTTTTCCATTTGTTTTAGAAACTTCTTTGAATTCATACTTTGATGCCCCAACCCCAACCAACCAATATGTCCCCAAAGCAATGCTACCCCTTTCCAAAACAATCACCAGCTTACTAAGGATGCAGTGGCCTCACCCAAGAATCACCATCTTCACAGAGATGTGGCAAGATATGGCATAGAATTTAAAAAAGAGCTGCACCCCACCTTAGTCCCCTCCATTGTTCCCCTTACTGCATAAGAGGAAATCCAACGCCTCTATGAAACTGCTACCACCTCTGTCAAACATGTTGCTGAACTGGCGAATTTCTCCTCATCCACACACATCACCAGAGCTAGTATTGCGAAATTAGAACGGCTTCCCAGCGCCTGAATTCAGGATGAACACCATGCTGCCAAACTCATAAAGGCTTTGATCCAGGACCAAATTGTCAATCTCAACTATCTGCTTCACCTCAACCCTCAATCATGAAGATGCCCCAACCCCCTTGCTCTCAGAATTAATCTGCCCTACAATGCTGAGCCTGATGATAGTCCACCTGATCCCCCATCCCTCTCCACCATGAAGGGATAAGCGTCTCGCCGCAGTATCACCTGGTAAATTCATTCTCTTGTTTCTTTTGTGTCCTGCTGTTTGATAAGTGCGGTTGATTCATGTTTTTTGTTTGGTTAGTTTTGGAGTTTCAGTTTAAGTATTGTCCATCCCCTGGTCAGCTTGCTCGGTTAAATAAAATAAAAAAGGTTAATCTTGGCTTAAACTTGATTTATGGTTACATGTGCATTGGTTAGAAGAATGATTTCCATCTTGTTCTAGTTGAGTATCCCACTCATTCAAATTTCAGTTTAAGTATTGAAATAGGGTATGGCTTTTATTATTAGTAATACAACTTCTAAATTTTGAGTATACAATATTATTAATTTAAACAAATTTAAGTAAAAACAATGACTCAGCCTCATCCATTGCTTAGTAATATCACAGTTTTTCAATAATTTAAGCTTAATTCAAACCATTTTTAGATGAGGGATTAATTAACACTAGCATATCAGGTATCCTGATATTATTCACAAATCAAAGACAATACCTATTATGATTGTACAATCACTTGCTATAAACGGGTACTAAAGGATCTTAAATCAAAAGGGTGAACATAAAAACTTATGATAAATAGATTGTGGGATTTACCTAAGACACTAAACTAGAAATTTTCTTATGTTCCTGCTCTTAAAGGTGATAGTGTCACAATGGAACTTAACATGAATCTCATATAATATTTCATTGTACCACATATGATGAAAACATATTGATAAAAGCTGCAACATTATTATGCAGTAAAGACAATAGATTCACAAATTCACTTGTATCTATTTATTATTCATAGTAGAAAATAAAAGGTTAAAGACTTAGTAGACAGTAATAATTTAACAACAATGTCTCTACCATCTAGCAATGAAGAAAATAATAGCATCAGTAAAATATGGGTAAAAAAGAGTATGGGACAGCAGTTCCTAGAAGCATTAAGATCAAATGGCATTCAACACACTACTAACCATCCTCGTCAACATGCTTTAAAACTACAGTGACTGTATTTTAGTTTAAAACATGATATCAATTAGTACAAATTTATTTGGATCTATGAATAATATGTAATTTATAAAATTATCTTCTGATATATTTTTTACAAAAATTTTTATATATATAATCAAGTTAAAAAGAAACCCGTAGCCAAGAAGAAAAATATACTAACCTGATTTTCAGGCATCAATTGAAAGTATAAGATTCATAAACCAAAGAGATGAGGAATTATAATACATGTAAATTGGGAAGGTTAGTGGTAGCGGCTTTAAAAAGGAGGAATATTTCAACTCTTATTATATGATCAAGGAAGAAGAATGGAACAAAAATAAATGTGGGAAGCAAAGTGACTTTTAACCAAAAAGTAATATAAAAAGAGTGACAGAACTTCAACAGAAAGGGGAGAATGAGCCAATTGGAGAGCATAAGGTAGTAAAAGATCAATATGAGAGACTCAAAGTGGGGTCAGGTTGATCATAGAAATTAAATTAGGATGGGGTGCCAAAACTTTTGAAAGATACAAAAGAAAGCTATCCATGTTTCTGTAAATCGTGTATTCCTACTGGAAAGCTTAACAGCAAGGGGTTCATTGATGAGCGCAAAAAGCCTTAATTAAATGCAGACTGAGAACAGTGTTAGAGCCCTAAACCATGCAGAAGACAAAATGAAATAAAATAACCAAGAAAATATTCCTAGATGGATCAAATATAAACTTAGGAATTGGATTTTGTCAACATTCACATGGAGAAGAGCTAGAAACTTTTATACCTTGGCTGCATTTTCTTGTGATTATTATGATTAATAGAAAGCAGATTATCTTTATCCACCAATAAACTGCAAAAACTTTGGATATTTTGAGCTTTCAGTACTCTCTGGCAATTAAAAAACTATATAAGCACTATCAGTAAGAGGCTTTTAGCATAAATTGTTTATTTATGAAAGGCTTAAAAAATAAGTAACTTGAGACAAAGCGCCTACTCATCAGGTCCAAAACCAAACAATACACTTGATGTATAGGAATAGTTTTTACACATATTATACTTAGTAAAAAGACACAACATATAAATAATTTGATGTTAAGAATTAAAGATCTCAGCTAAAATAACTTTACTAAGATATTTTTCCAACTACTGCGAAATGTGAATGCCCAACTCACTGGGGTCCATGTGCCAGGCCAAACCCCAGTCAAGATGATGGCATTTGCAGATGATTGCGTGGTGGGGGTGTCTAATAACAAAGATGCACGCGCGCTTGAAGCCCTCATCCAGGAATATTCCCGGGTAAGTAACGCGGCACTGAACGCCTCCAAAACCGAAATCATCCTCCTTGGTCAGTTTCAGAACTGCTGGGCCCCAGCAAGTAGTTCCCAACCCGGCCCATCTGCTCGCCCACGTCCACGCCTTACTAACTCAAAATACACCGCTCCAAGGGTGCTCCCCTTTGTGCCACGACCTACCATAGGACTGGTACGCCATCTGGGCGTGTGGTTGGAGGCAGGTGGATACGCGTCAGCAGTAATGGAGTGCCATATACTGGACAACGTGACGAAGCGAATCGCCTCTCTCAGAGCCCACCCTACTACCCTCACTGGCAGGGTTGTTCTTGCCAACTCTATGCTCCTATCTAAAGTCTGGTTCAGAGCCCACGCCATCCCCTTTTCCCCAAGCTTCTTCAAATCCCTGTATGCTTTGCTACAAGGTTGGCTTTGGTCAGGCCGCCCTCCACCAGTACGGCTAGAGGTCATGTTTGGCCCTCATCATCAAGGTGGCATGGGCCTACTTGACTTCAAAGCCCATGCCGCCAAGATCCTGGGCACCTGGATTGCGGCCGTCACTGCTCCTACACTCCCATCCCAACACTGGTCCTGCGCGGCCCGCTCCAACTTCTCCTGAGCCTTGGGCCTCAACAATCCATCAAACCCCCACTCCCTGATGAAATACCTCGCATCACACACATCAGCCACAGGTCCTCACGGGACCAAAACCCACTACAAACGAATCCTACTCTCCATGCGAAGCGCATAGTGGAGAATTCGTATTAGTGGACATACAACCCGAAGAGGTCGCCCCTCTCCTCAGTTCACACAAGAGGTACAGGGGCTACCCATCCATGATGGCGTGATCCCCATTCGACCCCAAGTCCTATCCAGGGTGGACTACCTGGACATGATGGACATCCCTTATTCCACTGAGACCCAAAAGACTATCTGGAAATACGCACACCATCCTCTGTTGCAGCCTCAAGTCCGCTCCCATGTGTGGTGCTGCCTGAGGCGGGTGTATCATACAGCTGAGCGCTCTAATGCTTTACACTCATCCTGTGTCGTGTGTGGCCAGTATGGAACGCTGTTTCACCGCCTGGAGAAGTGCCCCACCTCTAAAGTAATATGGCGCGAAGTCCAACGTCTGCTAGGCCAGGATCAAACACATCCCTTCAGTCTGTCAAGAGATATGTTTGCTTCATTAATGGCCTCCCCCTCCCACCCTCCCTTCGTGCTCTGGTGGTTGCAATCGCCATGTGGACTATCCACACAATTGTCTTGGATGCCATCGCCGGATCCATACCCACCCTCCCTGAAGCTGTCCACAGATTCTGGTCTCATTTGGTGGATCACTTTCAAGCGTGAATGTTTGGATATCTCCCACCACGTCGCCGACAGCTGGTCTCCTCCTGGTTCCCAGTCTGGTTCATCAAATCAGACCCCTTCCTCCACACGTGCTCAATAGTGGCTACGCCCCCTACACACGTTCCCTCCCCCTTCCCATAAGTGGCGTTCCCGCTGGCAACAAGAGATAGCATCGCTTCTCTGGGGTGCCTCCCCTGGTACTAAGTTTTGTCTCGTCTGAGTCATATTTGGAAGAGTCCATTCCATGGTCGGCCTTCCCCGCAATAAATTTAAAATTTAAAATTTAAAAGATATTTTTCCAAACCTCAAAAATTGTAAAGAATAGACTGAAAAGCTTTAGAAAAATGCTTAGATAAGCATTATAATAAATCTGCTGCCTTTCTTTCTTGTAACAATCACTTTAGTTACTATAATTTGATTCAAACACCAAATTTGGATAATCACACACAGATTAGATGGGTGACTTTAATAACAAAAAAAATACAACATGGGCAAGCGTCGTGGCAAGAGGTGCGCTTAACGGTGCAACTAAGGGCAAGAAATGCCCTGGAGGGGGACCAGGAACCCAAGCCATAAAAAAATCGCAAACTCAGACACCATCTGGGTTTATGGTATTTACTGTAAAGCACACACAATACATGTACATTAAATTCAACCAACCTTTGTCAAAGGTGGAACATGGGATCAGACTCTTCCTTGGGGATGAGTCACCGACCCTGTGGGAGAAAACATGTGAGGTACAGCCCTCACTTTTCCCTCACATGGTGTACGTAGCCACCAACAACATGGGCTGCGGCTGGATCAATATTGGTTTTTAAACAGCCAATGAAGCCAATGCCGCAGCAAAAATCTGCGTGGAAATTTCCCTCCATGAGGGCAAAAATTTTTGTGCACTGTGCGCACCAGATGGAACAAAGTGAAAACTTTGTTTATCTCCTTTGACTCGCTCCCCACCAACCTTCCTCATAAGGTAATTGATGGGGAGCTCCACAAAGGTCTTGTGGCCTACAGAGAAATCCAACAACTCGAATTACAGTGATTTCGCTTAATGCCCAACCTGTGCACGGGCAAAGCTATCGCTGTAATCAACCCCTTCCCAGAAGTGGAAGAGGATTTATCCAGAATTCCCCGCGCAGCAGAATTTCACTTTGCAGATGGGGGCCAGTTGGCTGCATTCCGAGTTACACCAGAACGCGCACCACCCATTTGCAACCACTGTGGCTCACTGGGACACAAGGAACATGCATGCCCTGTAAAAGAGGGCTTAATGGAAAATGATCTTTGTGAAGAAGCTATGGATGAAGATAATGAAAAGTTCACCAAAATGACTGATGGCCACCACCCATTCCGCTGGGGTGAAGATGGACTATACTCCATCATGGACCCAGTTACAAGAAAACAGCGTAAAGCAGCACAAAAAGCCCGCAAGAGAACAGCGGCTGAAGTGGCGGCACATGCGGAATCTGCCATTAATCACGGACAAATTCAGGAGGATATTTCAGATATTTACTGAACCAACCAATCAGAACAATATGCCCAGGTCGAAAATTTTCACAGTAACCAGACTGAGCCACAAAGCGTCATCAGTCATGCACATACTGAGGAACAATGCAACCACAATTTGGGTGAAAATGCGGTGCACAATGCAGCAAATTTGAACCTCAAAAATATAAAATAAAATCAACAACCCGCATCAAATCAACATGAGACCTGTGCAGGAAAAGTTGACGCAAATGCAAAAAACCGCAATTCCCTTGAATCATTGGGTCAGATCAAGGGAACCAACAATGGCAGTGAAAGAGTTGGAGTACAGACGCGGAGCATGGCCAATATGAAACGCGGTGGGATAGGACCAGAGGGTCCTCCCAACTGCTCCTGAGGCGCCGCAAGCACCTCAGTGTCAATAGGGACGTTAAACATTGCAGGAGCCAGGGCTCATACGTCCCAAGCCAAAAAGCTGGCATTCCTGCGAAAACCTCTTGTAGACATCTTGGCCATCCAAGAAACCCACTGCTTACAAGGGGAAGAAGAATCCTGGTCAAACAGGGTCGCACCATCACAATCAGTATGGACGTCTCACTGTGGGGTGATAGTCCAAAACAACAAAAAATTAAAAAGTTACAGATTCATCATCACACTTGCACAGTTGAGTCCTGGTAGCAACAATCACATGCCAAGATGAAATAATTTTGTTAGCATGTATCTAGGCACCATGCACTGCAACCAAGAGAAAATTTTACTGAAAAAATTTCTACTCTCACCCTCCCACCAGATATCATCATGTTAGGCGATTTCAACTGCTGGGATAACCCCAATACAGATTGATGGCCTAATCCCAGGGATACCCACCTGGACACATTGAATATCACACAATGAAGGCATCTCTTGGCTTACAGGATGCTCTTCCCCCCAATTCACAAATCCTTCCCCACATGACAAGACCCAACATATGCGAGGGACTGCTCATATCGATGAGTCATATTGACCACATCCTTATCCCACAATCACACCACTCAAGAATCTCCAAATTTACAACAAAAAAGATCAATTTTTCTGATCACCGATTAGTTATGGTCAGTTAGCGCCAACCCAATCCCACACACAGGCGTCGCCTTGGAGAAAGCTTCACCCAGAAAATATAAAATTGCCTGAGATATCTGACTGGGTTGAAAACAAGGCTACAAACCCAGAATTACAGACCCATTCACTTCAGATCCCATCGGAGCATGGGAAAATTTCAAGAAAGATTTAATCAACAAAACCTGACATATTGCATCACGCAAGTACACTGCGGACACAGCCACAATCAAGCGTACCTTGGCAAAACTAGACCACCTGGAAATAAATACTCCGAGATCTGGCTATAGCCCTAATTGGGGACACAAATGAGCAGATATTTCAGCCTGACTTAACAATCTCATCTTCAAACACCAACACAGAGTCAAAGTATCAAACAAAGGTAAGTTCATAAAGAAGGTGAAACCTGTTTGACATACTTTTTTCTGCCAATTTCACTCCCGTGGAAACCAGCCCACATGCACACAGGTCTGTAAGACCAACGGCACTGTGGCAACTGACCCTGAGGAGGTCAAGGCGAGATTACACTGCTATTACACTGAATTATATTGCAATATGCCATCAGATCTACAAAAAATTAAAGAATTTATTTAAACTGCCAAGATACAAAGTACACCACCAAATTACAATATACTATCCCTTATTACATGGGAGGAGCTTTGGGAAACAATTCGCGGTGCACCACGTAGGAAATGCCCAGGGCCTGATGGGATACCCTACGAATTTTACAAAAAATATTTTCAACAAATCGCCCCCTCCTATTGGCGTCAATGAACTAGAGTTTGTTGGAAACACGCCTATTACCAGGAGGCCATGAATCCTACGTTATAACCTTGTATAAAAAGGGTGACAAGTTGGACCTGGCCAACTGGCGCCCAATTGCACTCTCCAGCACTGACACAAAAATTCTAACAAAAATTCTAGCAGCTAGATTAGGCGCAATTGCATCTAACGTCCTATCACCCAACCAGTTTGGGTTTATTAAGGGCGTTCAATCTGGAACAACATACACCCTGTTGCAAACATTTGCCAATCTAAAGCAACTGGCGCCCTGATCTTCTTGGATCAGGAAAAGGCGTATGACCGTGTTAGATGGCCATGCCTAAAAGAATGTCTACATGCCTTCAAACTACCTCCAAGATTCATAAAATGGGCGATGCTCCTAACAGAATCTGCAACCATGGCTGTATGCGTCCCTGGATTCCTAACAAACAATATAAAACCACACAGAGGGCTCAAACAAGGGGATCCCCTCAGCCCACTGCTATACGATTTCAGCTTCAACCCGCTCCTCCGAGTAACTGACTGACGTCTCATGGGGATAAGCGCACAAGGACAACCAACAGTCAAGATACTGGCCTTTGCAGATGACTGCGTAGCAGGTATAGCAAACAATGAAGATGCCCAACAGCTGGAACACACTCTAGAGGAATACTCCAAGGTGAGCAATGCATCGCTCAACAAAAGGAAGACAGAAATCATCCTCTTAGGCAAATACACAAACAATTGGGCCACAACATCAGAACCTCACACCAACACTCGAAGAAAAAACCCAATTATTTTACCCTTTGCAACACCTCCCACCACCACTCCTGTCCGACATCTTGGAATCTGGCTAGAATCAGGGGGATATGCTAATGAGAAAATGAAAAGTAACCTGTTACAACGGGTATCCAAACGCGTAGCCTCCCTCAAGGGGAGAACCTCAGGACTAACAGGACGAGTTACAGTTGCTAACTCGCTCATCCTCCTAATACTGTGGTACCAGGCCCATGCGATAGCCTTCTCACCTACCTTTATAACCTCAATTCGCGCGCTTATCCAGGGCTGGCTGTGGCCTGGCTCTCACCCTCCTATACGGATGGAAACACTATTTGGTCCACGCTTAAGTGGAGGCATGGGACTAATAGATTTTGAGAGCCATGCCAATCACATCCTAGGCACCTGGATAAAGAAAATCCTTGCTCCAGACCTCCCACAACAACATTGGTCTAGAGCAGCAAGGACTAACTTTGCACAGGCGCTCAAATTAACCAACACATATAGTCCACCCAGACTACTTTCATACCTTGCCAAGCACCCTACTGCAACAGGTCCTCATGGAACCTCCCTCATTTCAAACATATCCTCAGAACTATCCGCCATATGGGATGGACCATAGAGAACATGGGTACTATACAGGGAAGGGGACGACCCAGCCCCCAATTCAAATTAAGAAACCCAGAAAACCACCCCCAGAGGGATATGCTCATAACAACCCCAAGCATAGCTAGGATAGAATACCTAGATATGCTGGACATTCCCTATGATTTAACCACACAGAAAGCAATGTGGAAAATGACACACCCACTCCTACAGTCAAGGATAAGAGCAAACGCCTGGCGCTGTTTAAGAAGGACCTATAGGATGGCGGACCGCTCCAACTCCCTCCACAAAACATGTGCAATATGTGGAGGGGAGGGATCCCTACATCACCGCCTAGAAACATGCCCCCAACCAAAGCTATATTGCAGGAAGTCGCACGCCTGCTCAAATTTCAAAATGAATAGGATTTCTCGATATCAAAAAGTATCTTCGTGCTCCAGATTGAGTCACCAATCCCATCTACCCTCCGCTCCCTAATAATACCCATCGCAATGTGGACAATACACACAATTGCATTAGATGCGTTCAAGGGCACGGTACCAACCATTCATGGGATTATTAACAGATTCCATGTCCACTTACTAGAGCACTTCCAAGCCTGGCTCTATGGATATATGAGACCAAGACAAAAAGCGCTCATAGAATCATGGTTCCCACTCTGGTTCCTCCACACAGACCCTTTCCTTCACACCTACTCTATACCAGGGGAAATCCCCTCAGAGTAGTGCATTAACCCCCCATACCTGGAAGTCCCGCTGGCAACAGGGGTAATTTGAGTACCCTGGGGTGCCCAATTTTATATTTGTTAGTTATTCTCTTAGTTTCACATATATTTGGTAATGTCTGTCCCCTGGTCAGCTTACCTCAGTTAAATAAAAGAATTATATTAGATCTACACTTTTTGATTATATTCTTGCATAACTTCAGGATTAGTCACATTTAAAAAATAAATCTATATTTTAATTCTCACAGAGAAACTGTATTATAAAAACATATCTTTGCTTTAAGAAAATATTATATATAAGAATTTTACAATGCCAGAAAATGTCTTAAAAAATTTATCTATATAAGAGTTATCTTAAAATATTTGCAGATATACCTAAAGAGAAAATACTAGGGTTGAGATGTGTGAAGAACTAGGTAAAAAATTTATAGATGATATATATCTTCACTATGTTAAATTTACATCATGTCAGAGTAATAAAATACTTTTAAGAGTTATTAGCAAAACTTTCAAAATAATACTGACATGTAAATATTATTACACAAAGTATTACAGTATAAAAGATTTAATTATAACGCCAGTGCCAACCTTTCTAATCAAAGAACCATAAGATAGACTTTCTCAGGTAAGGAAAATATAAATGAATTAGTAAAAAATGACTACTGATAGATAGATGCATTGATATAAAAAAATTGTAAGCTGTAAAGGGATTTTTCCTAAATAAGAATAAAACATAACACAGGTGCATAGAAAATCTTAAGGCACTTAATAAAAAGTCAAACACTTGTGAAGGGCAATACTTTTACTGAAGCACACATCTCTATAGGCTGAAAGATGCGCCTATTGTAAAAGTTGCATCACTGTTGTTAATTGCAAACCCAGGAAAAACCTGTAAATTAAAGGTATTGAACAGTAAAAACATAAAAAAGTTTTTTTAAATGGCTTAAAAAGGTCTATAGTGCCAGACAAAGATGTTTAAACTATGAGGACTCTTAGAAAGAGTGGTAAATTATATAAGAATAGTGTCTCAACATCAAAATTTAGATGTAACGTTCCTAAGACAAATAAATTGAAAATTTAATACTCAATATGTAGCACATAATAATTATAAAGATTTTATAGAATACAAAATACTAGGCAATACTTGTAAATTAACTGTAACTTTACAAATACTAAAAAAAGAAATGTCAAATACAAACTTTTCTAGAAATTAATTTATACTGAGACCCAGAATTTTACCTTAAACTAAGTTTTATCTTATGGCAGTTTATTTTATATTCTCAACATACTTTTTCTGATATAGAATGTCATCTACTTTACATATATCTATGATTAAATTAAAATTAACAGATGATAGTTTTTACCCTTGGTCAATGGAGAATTAGGGTTTTCTTTCACAACCAGAGAGATATGTTATTCAGAATATTAATTGTTCTTTACTTATGAGTCAGTATGCATCAGGTTATAATGAATATTTTAGTGGTGGTTAATCTCTTGGGAATGGCTGTTATATTATGTCTTTTCACTTCAATTTATCTTCAATAAAAATACGCAGCCTTTGGATCTTGTCATAATGAGACATATTATTTACTCTTTTATATTTTTTAATTATTGAGAATCCACATGAATGTATACTTTAATAATTACAACCCAATTATATCATATTCCACACTTCATAGCAATCATAATGCTCAGCTTGCGTCTGTCAGTAATAACGGTAATTGTACAGATATGTTTGAGATTTAAATGCATACTAAATCACAACACATCCAGTGGAGCTCTACAAATTTGAGAGATATCAAAATCAATAAGGATAAAAAGCTCCTGAATGAGCGTATAAAATACAAAACCTTTCCTTAATCCGCTGATTTACCTGACAAAGGCGCTAAATGACTTGGCAAGGATCCTGCCTTTCAGAGGTCACCAGAAGCCACTGCAACAACCCAGAAGGATTGATTATACTGAAAGCCTTTGAATTCTGCAACTCAATCAGGTGATTTTATACTCAACTCAATTCCAATCCTCTCACAAGGTCTACCTAAAAAATCCTGAATCTCATATAACCTTATAGTTATCCCCAAGTTATTATCTAAAAAATACCTTCAGTTTTACCTATTTTTTATCACTAAAGATATAAGCATGTATATAAAAAGAGATCCTCTTGTTTGAAGCAAATAGAGATTGCCTCTTCATTATATTTCTGTTTAGAAAATGCCCTAGGTATAAAAAATCCCAAGAGTTCCCCGCTGGAGCTACATTCAACTAATTTTTAGTAGCCGTCAAAGGTCCTGACTTCTAAGAAAACAACAAAATCTGATGCTGGTGCTTTCTGCCATGTCCTTCTGAGGCTACCTGGTGAAGACCTATCTTATGGATGAAAATTTCAGTGGCAATAGCCCTACCAATATGAAGGAGAACTAAAGTTTGACCTGATGGGTCCATACAAAAAATCAAGTTAAGCCTTTACCTCATACCCAAGAATTTGTATTTAATGTGATCATGACCCTTACTATTCCAGCTCCAGATGAATCACTTTGCCATTTACAGACTGCCAATGGTACAGACACTGTTTCAGGATTACTGACTGGAACTATTACCATTGGTGGGAGATCCAGCCATAGCCACTTCACATGAATTTTTAGCAGCCTGACTCATTTATAATCCTCACCTGACGTCCCAAAGCAATGAAATAGGTGTAGCCCAAGCAGAAACATACTTATGGTTTTTTTTCACTATACTTTACATCATCAAATGCAGTTACTTGTGTTACACAACTTGGGGATTAAATGGCAACTTGGATTGTCTCATCAAAATTGCTTAAACTTCTTCAATTGTGTGAAGACACGTCAAATTTTGGTTTTAATAATTGCGCGGCCATTTTAAACAACTTCAAGGAGATTAACAAAACTCAATGTCACATGGTCCAGATCAGCAATAGAGTTATCTGATACACACAAGGCGAACTCTCTTAGCGAATGATCATACAGCTACTGACATAGACCAGTGAGTGGTTTAGCGCTATATCTAATCTAATTGACTTAATATTTAAGATTCGCTAAACCACTATTCCCAAATTGCGCCTTAGCTGCCAAGATTCAGCAGTTGGCTTAACGTACCACTATGCCGTTGATAAAGAAAGTTTTTATCTAAAAAGGACTTCCCTGCGAAACTGGACCTAGTGGGAAGGAGAAGGAACAAGGAACCATGGGCTTGAAGGTCCTCATGGTCCTCCTGGGTCCTCTCCACATGCTGGGCTATTCGTTTGATGAAAACAATAAAGCCCAGATTAAAATCTCGAGTGAAACTATTGCTGGTGGACTGGGGGGAAGAATTGACTATTGAAGGGGGACATCTTAATGTGGATTTAGCGTTTATAGCCTTGTACAATTTTATGTGAAAAGACAGCAACCTGTTCCACCTTATTGACTCTCAGTACCAAATGAACCATCTTTGATCAGATGAATGCTAAGTTTCAACCTATTGAGACTAAAATAGATACCCTCTCCGCTCAATTGGCCTTTTGATCTGCTAAGATTGAGAAGACACATCAAATTCTAGACACCATGCTCCACGTACACATTTCAATGACTGTTACAATGCTCTCCGGGATGATATGGATGAATTCCGTTGCCAATTTGGCAAGGCTATTCCCCAGACTTAGGTACCATGAAACCCACTGGTCTAGGCGTCCACCTTCTCCAGATACCCTAATCTACTTCAAACCTATTGGTTACTTTAATCCCAGCTTTAAGGAATGGTACATGCCCAGTACTGAAACCATTCAGCCTTATCTTTTTGTATATGAAGGTATAATGGAAACAGAAACAGATCATCTGAAATGCCAACCTATCCAAACCTGTATGTAGGTTAAAGCCCAGGAAATCATGATGCCATACTTCAAGACTTGTACCATTTATAAAGCTATAAAAGATGCCCATATTAAAGGTTTCAGAAATAACCTCTCCCTTTCATACTATAAATAAGCTTTTATTCGAATCCAACCAAGACATGGGAAGCCAAAATTAAATTTGCTGAACAGTTTTATCATAAAGCCAAGCCTTTGCATCCTGTGATTAATTTCTCCTAGATGACGCTACTGCCGCTTTCCTCTCCACATATCAACACAGTATGAATATTGTGCTCTAATTACAGAATGTCAGAAGATTTATAAGTCTATTTTCACTATCAAGGAATTTTTGGCCATCAAGAAAGCTCCTTCTCTAAGAAATAAGCTGATGAGGCGGAAAAGTGATTTCAGTTTAGGGAGCAAGCACTCTATAGATAAAAATTCCACGTCTCAATCTTAGTCTACTATTGCTCCACGCACTGAATTTTATATCTAGACCTTATGAATTTGAAGTTTCAGAATTTCTAATTTCAATAAAAGTTCAATTCTACTTACTCCGCCCCTTTGAGACCTCTTCCTCCAGGAAATTCAATCTACTCAAGCTTCACATTTTGTTACTTATGCTTCTTAAATAGAAGTAGTTGTCCATAAAAGTAAAAATTTGGTCATAGTCAATACTGGATCTCTAGTTAACATAGTATTTCTCAACTATTAAAATGGATAAAAATTGCTCTGAAGCAGAACTAGACTTTAGGTCAAAGGACCACATCAGACTTGCTCTTTGGGTCCTACTTTTCCCTCCCACATCAGCTCAGATATCTGGTAGTAAAGGTCCTGGCAATATTGCTATAACAAAGGATATATCCTTCTCATAGGCGCACAATTCCTGGGTGAATTTTTAACCCAAATCAAGCCATAAATAACTAGATTTTTCTATTTTAGGGTAACTCATCTCCCTAGTTATTAAGGATATCCCTGATGAAAAAGGAAAGAGAAATCCTAGGAGTTATCTACTATATCACTTAATACAAATCAAGTGCTAGAATTATAAGCAGTTGGATGAAGGCCAAATTACCCCCTTCCAGTGCAGAAGCTCATAGAGGGATGCCTGAGTTTACAATTAATTGTGTAGCCATACCTCCAAAATCTCAGATTCTAGTGGACACTGGCATTTAAAATTAATGTTCCGCTGGACCATCTACAGGAGATGAGTGGTGATACTAATCCATATTTGGAACCTCTCTCCCGCCTTGGGGTTCTGGATCCAGCTTGTTGAATTTTGGCTTAAAAAGGCTCTTGGTGCTTTCTGCCTTAAATACAACAATGTAAATTAGGGGCTTTTTTTACCTCTGATAAGAAAATGGAAAATCCTAGAAAATACTAAAAAGTTTAAATTTATAGTTTTCTAATAGATGCCACGTGGGGGCAAAAGAGAGTGTATATATATTAAATTGATAATAGTATATAAAGCATCGAGGCTTGACACTTGGATAGCTTGGGGAATTCCAAATTAGGTAAAATGCGATTTTAGCTTATCAAAGCCTGAAAAACTTCCTTCACTTAAGCGGAGTGATGGTTAGGGAATTATGATTAGCTAAAATGTTCCCATGATAAACGATTTTGATAACTTTTAGCCTATCTCTATTTGATAAAATTATTTCACCTTGGGGGACCCCCACTAAGCTTATAAAAGGGTGTGGTCCCCGCGTAGGTGCTTGAATGGACCTGGGCATGGCTGGGAACACATTGCCTGATGGATGCCCCATGGTCTGCTTCAAGGTCAGAGTGATCTGACTGTTGGCTATTGATTTTGTTACCTGTAGATGATCTGAAATTATGTTACCCAATTTGCAGGGCTCCACTGAGAATCAGCCAGGGTTTTTTGGCTGACTAAATTGTTATTATTATTAAAATCAAAATTCTCATTGTCATAGATTAAAAATCTGACATTTACTCTATTCAGCTGATTTTACCCACAACATTCTTATTATGAAGCCTGTGAGGCAGATGTTTGACATTGTTTCCCTCAAGAATGTTGGGGGAGAATAGGGCCAAAGGAAGCGGCCATGAACTCAGTTGATGGTGATTTCATAGAGAGGGATTTAATAGAATACTAATTCCTCGCTTGTATGTGACTGAAAATGGACCTTCCCAGATAGAGCTGAGCTTTATCACTTCCTGGTGTGATTTAGTTGTGGTAATATAGTACCAAGTCAAGTACTTGAAATAAAGAAAGAGGGGCACTGGGCTCATTCACAGCTTGGCCTTCTTTAATAACAGTCTTTGCTAAATTAATCATGGCCTCTGATTGAAATTGGATGATGTATTGTGCCATTTTTTTATGGATTGTTCAGGATCATTCCAATCAGAGAAAATATCCTTGACTAATAATGCTGGCACCCCTGTTCTCGCCCATATAACTCACAGAAAGGGGACATCTTGAGGATGCAATGGTAGATAATATGGTAGGTCATGAGTGCACTGGGCAAGTAGAGATCCAAGTGGAGAGGGTCTAAAGTGACCCTCTTGCGTAAAATTAAGACCAGGGTCCTGTTGACTATTTCTACCGCACCATGTGTAATTGGGATATATGGGGCTGAGAAGAGTTGTTGAGCTCCCATAGACGTGGTGAGGAGCTTTACCACTTGTGAAGTAAAGTTTTCCCATCGTCACATATGAGAGCCTGGGGGCGCCCATTCTGGGTGTAAATGTACAGGTGTAGGAAGGTAGCCATAGATTTAGCAGTCTGAGTAGGAAGAGCAACAACTTTAACCCACTTGGGGAAATGATCATTACCAACCAAGATATAGCGGTTTTCACCTGTAGTTTGAGGGAGAGGACCTATCACGTCCAAACTTATGGTGTGGAAGGGTTTATGGGGCGTCGTAGGTTGATACTGATATCAGGTCTTGAAGTTGGTTTGTTTTTTACAGGTCAGGCATGCATCTAAGACTTCAGTTATGGTCTCCATGATGCCCTACCAATAGTACTCCTCTTTTATCCACTCATAGGTTTTGCGTAATCCGCCATGCCCCATGATAGGGTGAGTCCTAAAATGACAGGCACTTGCTCAGATGGCTGGAGATAGGGCAACCAACTTGCTCCTTTTTTATATGATTTCCTATTCTCTAACTTCATGTTGTGGGAGTGCCAAGTGAGCATCTTCTGTACTGGTTTATCTTTATTAGCCCATGCGCCAGGAGTCATTAGAAGGTCATGCAACCACTCAGTTTTGCTATTGTCAAGGTGAAGGACAGGAAGCCGCGTCAACCCATCAACGTCCATATGGCGTGTTCCAGATAGGTGCTTAATGGTTGAAGAGGAATTTTGCCCATAATCTCAGCCTGCTAGATTACCAGGAATTGCTAAGGGATAATTCCCTAATGTGAGGTGAATTTGGAAATCTGTTGACCCTGATTTTGGAGTAACTATGTTTGGGGAATTTTAGGATATTCATCTGGTCAAATCCATTGAAGGTCAATCCAGATGAATGCATAAGATCTCGTTGGGCAGGATTGCTTACAAAATAGGGGCATATGATAGTGATTAACTATCAGGTGTACTGATTGGTATTGGTCAGATTTCATCACCAACTTACTAGGAATGTAAGTAGTAAGTTGCAAGGCGAGTGATGCCGCCTGCAACTAGCAAATTAATCAGTTGGTTTGTGACCTGCCTTATTGGGTATCAAGTTTCATTACCTAAGAAGGTCGCTAGTCAAATATGGCTGGTTTGCTTGGATCAAGAGTAAAACATTAGGGACACGTTTTCTGACTATTTCTGATTTTAGGTCTTAAGGATGTACAATGATGGAATCCTAGCCAGGATGGGGAAGACCATCTCTGCTGAGACAAGGATGGGTGATTCAATGGCAACGGCTGCCATTTCATTAAAGAGGTGTCAACTGAGGGTTAGATAATTGAATCCACACTATAAATTCCCTAGAATTCACTTTTAAAAACTGAAGTTATATAGTTCTATAGTTTAGAGATCTATAGTTTTCACCCAGTATATAGTTTAAGTAAACCTTATCAGCTTTCAATTATTCTATTTTTTAAGGATATTATTGCTGTGTGCAATAATTGGGAGACTCTTTAAGGAAAAGATTAAGGATCTGAGCGGGGATTCAGAGAAGAAGAAGAAACAAATCAAAGATTGCTGCTGACTGTGTGTCAAAATGGAGAAACTGTCACCAGGGAATATCAGAGAAGATTGGGTTGTACAGTATAAAGGACGAATCCCTATTTTGAGACATCTCAAGTATTTCAAGCGGAAATACTGGCTGAGCATTGGGCTGAGATCTAAGAATTCCATTCAACTACGGATAATAGTCATCATACTATTATCACCCAATTATATCATTAACAATACAACGAGTACCAATTGCACAAGAACTGAACCTGTGCAAGTAATAAGTTTATAGGGGTTATTGGATGATAATAACCGACCAATAAATTTTTACAAAGTGGTGCTCACTACAAGGGTGTAGCTGAGTAGGGGAGCTTAGAAGGATTCCGTATAAAGTCAAGTTAAGAAAACTATGGATGAAGTTAGCCACCGTTAATCAGAATGTCCTAAACTCAGTGCATCATCGAGAATTTGCAGCTTTGGAAGAACTAGTTACCAAGATAGAGGAAGGGATTAATAATGTCATAAGCTTTGGGAATGAGTTACTTGGAAAAGTAACTTCATTAAAGAAGAAAGTAGAGGACCTAATTTGAGAGGTCTTATATCTGAAAACAGAGTGGGAATTGGATCGCGTTCATTTGAGAAATTCAGCGCTGACATTGAGCGGCTGGAAAAGCAGGTTGAGGAGCTAAAACTCACAAATGTGATTGTGAGCCATATGTGGCAACAGATGCCAAAAAAGAAGTCCTCATACATTAATTGGGATGTCAAATACCCCAAGAAACATGCCACCCACTTTTGCTGCTAATTTTGGAGATGACACCCAAAGCCACTCCCCAAGTGAGCCAAGTAGTCAAACATAGAGAATCGGCTAGAGATACCTCAGAGGAATTTAATGCAACACCAAAATTGCTGACATTCCATAAGGATAACGCCCCAGCATTTTTCCAACTATTCAATATGACTATGTACAGCTACATTGATTGTCAAAAGGCGTTTATGGTCATGAATTCCCTAGACACTGACTGTCAGAACTTAGTGTTGCCCACCTGGAGGGTGACAGCTGGTTGTACGTGGAGGCCAAAGTAGCCATAATGTAGGAAGTTGGGATTCTAATGTGCATGTTGAAGCACAAACAGGAGTTTATGGGCATCCAGTTCCATAAAGATGAATCTTTAGCAAGCTTTTCATTTTGCTTCTGCCAGGGGTTTTAAATCCTGGTTAGAGCAAAAGTACTGGATGACTTCGATGCCAAAATTTTATTACAAGCAGCCCTTTGGCCCTATCACAATTTGCACCAAATAATTTTTTCCATGTTATGATAGAAATTACTACCTCTCAAATGATACAAAGTTTTTGAAAATCTTGGGAGCAACCTTTGATGCCCCAAACAGAAGTTTTAAATGCAACCCAGTACATAATTCTAATCCCACAAAGGGGAACAAAGGTGCTAAAGAGACAAACAACTGAACCGTGCTGGGAATTAAGCTCAAAGAGTTTAGACGGATGAATAAGAAAGAAAAGGTCTGCTACCAATGTGGAGGGAAGGGACATTTCGCTGCGCACTGCAAGAAGTCAAAGGATCAAATCAACGTGGTCCGAGTGATAGAGTCTGTTACCAGCAAGGAGTCAGGAAAAAGACCACAGCCTAGACAGGGAACAGTCTAGAGCTGTGGAGAAGTTTGTTCTTCCTGATATCATGAATGAGGAAATTGACATAAGTGATCTGTTAATTGACAAAGAAGTACAGGATCAACTGTATCAGGTGGTCAATTTGACATAAACACAGTGGCAAGATCTGGGGCAAAGGGAATTGACCCTGAGATAATCAAGGAAGTAGCCTGGCATACGCTCAAAAACTGGTGGATAAGATTAGAGCTGCCAATAATCCTGATGAATTGTCTGAAGTCCAATTAAATGAGGCAAACTTATCAATCTCCCTCAGCGCAATAAAGGAATCATTTCCTGGTTTATTGGCGCAGATCATTCACACCATCGATTTGGCTAATAACTCTGCTATAAACTTAGTAAACACTATCTTACAATGCTCCAAGAATACATATGTAGATATTCAAGTGAATAAAGTACAGGTGAGGGCGATTGTGGACAGTGAAGCACTCCTCAACATTGTATAGACTAATCTGGTAAAGAGGATGAAGATCTCGCCTGACTTGGAACACAAGAAGGAGTATGGGACAGCTGGGCTGAATACCAACTCTCATGTGGAGCATATAGCGCTTTGTCACTGAGATTTGGATCCATGGTGGTAACTGCGTCAGCAATAGTTTTGGCCAACTAAAATATGACATTATGATTGGGACGGAATTTCTACACAAGTATGGAGTTAAATGTAACTAAAAGGATAATACGTTGACCATATTGGGTCAGATGTTAACATTGAACTATCAGAAGGATGGAAAAGCTCCACTGATTAGGAGAAACTACTTTATCAATCTGATATACAATTGTGGCATTTTTCTGATTTGATACCAATTAGTTGGTCAGAAGTGACGAGAAATGCTGACAGAAATCCTAGAGAACCAGGTAATTCTACTGAGAATCAATAATGAGAAAACCATACTGCTGGGATCACAGATGATAGTCGGCATGGGGTTGACATTGGAGATACCTGAGCTGCTGTATGGAGGGTTTGAAGCCCCTGGAAGAAAACTAGAGTAGAGCCTTGGGTGGCTCCTGGAATAATAATGCCAGGTCATGGAGAAATGTGAGTTCTCCTGGCAAATTTAAGTGAAAAACCAATTAAGATCAGGAAGAATCAGATCATCACATTTGTTCATTTAATCCCAACAGCTGAATTGAGGAGATTTTATAATTTTGGGACTCTCGATGAGATGTGATTACCAGCTGGGGTAACCAAGAGTATCAACCTATTGGTTGATTGAGAGCAACCTGCTGATCTGATAGAAGGCCAGCAAGAGGAGGTGCTCGAATTATTCAAAAAGTATTGAGAAGTATTTTCATAGGATGACCATGATTTGGGATGCACAAGAGATGTGATCTATAAGATTAATACCAGGGAAAACTTTCTGATCAGGATGAGACCAATTCGATGGTCAAAAGCAGTTGAAGCAGTAGTGGAAGATGAAATCAGAAAACTAGTGAAGCATGGGCCTCTAGTTCTGTCATCAAGTTTCTGGGTGAGTCTGATTCTAATCATGAAGAAAAAGGAAGTCCCCAATTGGGTGGTGATCAACTACTGAAAGCTGAATAAGACTATGAAAAAGGAATTTTATCCCTAATAAGAATTGACAATGCGCTAGATCAATTTGGAGAAGCAAAGTATGTCTCTATGATGGATCTGATTTCAGGATATAGGAAAAACGATTTGCCAAAAGAAGACCAAGAAAATGTGCAATTATTACCGTGTAGGGGCTATACCAACCAAAGAGGATGCCCCAGGGTCTATGCAATGCACCTGCAACGTTCCAGAGGGCCATGGATGCTATACTGAGTGATTTGAAGTTATCATGCATCCTGATGTACTTGGACGATATCAATGTGTTCAGTAGGACGTTTACTAATCAATTAAACCACTTGGAAGTAGTATTCAAGAGACTGTCCATGTCCAACCTTAAGATTAATCTGAGGAAGTGACACCTCTTTATGAAAGAGTTGAAATATCTTGGATTTTTATTCAAATCTAGTGGATTGCAGCCGCAAGCTCAGAATATTGAAGCCATAGAACGGATGGCTGTGCTGAAGAGTGTCTGAGAAATCCAAGTTATCACTGGAATGGTAAGATACTACAGAAGATCTATTTGAGACTTTTCCTGATTCACTGCGCCCTTATTCATCTGTTGAAGGATCTTAAGAAAGGATTTGTATGGAATGAAGAAGAGCAGGAATCTTTCAATTAGATTTGCTGGTACCTAATAGATTCTCCAATTTTGAAATATATGAATTTTGATCAAGATTTTATCATACAAACTGATGCTTCATTGATGGTGATCGGCGCCATATTTAGCCAAGTAGATGAACTTAGGGAAAAACATCTGTGGTGTATGTGATCCAGACACTCTCAGCCACTGAGAGGAATTTACCATAAATGAGCATGGATGCCTTGCGGTAATTTAAGCCTGTAACCAGCTTTGGGTGTATATACACAGGATGCACTTTAAAGTGGTGACGGACCACTCTTCCTTGCATTGGCTCCATAATTCAAGAGAAACAGAAGGGCGACTGCCCGATGGGCACTTAAGCTACAGGCTTACAATTTATAATTGTCCACTGAGCGGGGGCTTCTCACCTGAATGCAGATGTCTTATTGTGGTTACCAATTGTCCAGATGTTATACCAGCAGGCGGATGAGCTATTCCAGAGAATGGTTGATGGAGAAATTAGAGACGAGCTCTGAGAAATCCAAGGTGCGCACTGAAATCAATGGAAAACACTGAGACCATGGATGGACAAGTGTTTAAGATAATTAATATGAAGCACTTATTAATCCTTAAGCTGTTGTAAAAACAGCTATTGTACAAACCGCTCATAAGGTTGTTGGGCATGGAGACCTGAGAAAAACAACTGATAATATTCGTCAGTACTACTACTGGGAGTCAATCAACTATGATGTTGCAACTATCTAACTTGTTGTGTGGAGTGCCAGCTGCACAAGCCACATAAGATTAAAACTGGTTACTGACTGGTCCGCCCTGGATTTGCCTAGCATACTGTGTCCATCAACATGATGGTACCATTAACCATGAGTACAGGGGGAGTCAAGTACTTAATAGTTGCTATCAATCATCTGATGAGATAGGTTGAGATGAAGGCCCCGGAGAAAGTAAAGGCTACCAGCACCAAAAAGTTCATCCTGGGTCAAGTAGTATACTGACATGGATGACCACAGGTCCTGCTTAGTAATGAATGGTATAAACTTTACATCTCATGTGATCCCACAACTGATTGAGATAATTGGGGATCAGAGGAGTTGTGTCTGTACCCTATCAGCTAAAAATGAACATACTGGTAGAATGAGTGAACGGAACGCTGTACATGACGCTGAGGAAGCTGGTCGCAGGAAGAAATTCCGCATGGGGAACTTACCTGAGTTCATTGCCATTCGCCTACAATGTCAGTCATCATATGGCAATGGGAAAAACGCCATTTGAGTTTTTATATGGGAGTAAGGCCGCGTTGCTGCCAACTTTATATTCAGTGGTGGAACCAACATTGGTGATGAGTGCTGAATTTATTTGAATTGACTGAAAAATGTCCTGATTGAAATGCAATTGCAACAATTAATATTATGTTGAAGAAAAAGATATGAACAAAATCGAAGGATGATAAGAAATGACTCGCCATAGCAGAATATCAAATAGGTGAAAGAATTGCCTATTGTGATATGCATGGTTTCATGAAAAGAAACAAACTTGACGCGTTGTGGTCAGGTCCATTTAAAATTATTGCCAAGATGGCGACTGACGCCTACTTCATCAATAATCCCTTGGATGAAAAAGTTGTAAATTGAGTCCATGCTAAGTATTTGAAGTGATGGATTGATGAAAAAAACAAAAGAGTTCCTAAAAACTGATGAACCATTAAGTTGGTCATGTCCTGATAATTAGGTCAAGTCCAAAAAAGGACATCTGAACCAATCTAGATGGTTAAGACTAAAAAAAGGACCTATGAACCAAAGAGAACTAGTAAGTGTAAGAATACTTTTGACCCAGTTTGGGAAAAAATAAAAAATTAATTAAAATACTGGAAAAAATAATAAACCGCATAGAAAAAACTGATATATTTTAATAACTTTTATTTTATTGATTATCTTAAATATGGGGATAATTCTGCCTATGTCACCACTTGGGGGAGGGAGGATGGATTGCTGTAGGATTGAATAAATCATCAAAATCAATGTGAGATCAGATGCTAGCGAGGGCTAAACCTACACGAAACTAATTTCTTTTAAAGGACGCAGATCCCTGCAAGAAAGCAACTAGGGGATGGGAAATTGAGATGTCAGAAGAAGACAATCATAAAACCCTGAAGCAGGGAGGGAAGCATCAGTATAGAAAGAGGCAGTTAGCGAATAACCCCAAATAATCCCAATATGGTACTGGAGCCTGAAGATTAGTATTGGGTGCCTGCCGACAGGCTTCATCAAGATACCAGTCATATGGGCCAGCAGTGAACAAGGGATACTGGATGGGAGTTGCCAAATCATGCCCCCTATTAAAGCCATCAGTGGAAGATACCAATGGGAAGTTCCAGAAACAAGATAATTGTGCAAGGAGTGAATAGCATTCTGCAAGTGATGACTATGAGCTTCTCAAAAGCTGAAGCAGAAGGAGCAATGGAATACAAGGAGAGGCTGGAAGCTTTTTGGCCCAAATTTGAAGAACTTGGCTGGCAAAGCAAAGAGCATAAGAAGCGATATCCTGATCTATGATGTTCTCAAGGTTGGAGGGATTCGGCGCTATGGATAAAGCCTCAGTGACTTGGGCCCTCATTTCTGTGTAGGGAAGTTTAAAATGAATACTGTTGCCAATGGTGATCTTGGTAGCCAAGACAGCGGGTTTTTAGTATTGTTCAAGTCAGAAGAGGAACTCAGGAAGCAAGTCTGACCCTGCAAGAAAGGAGCGATCAAGAGTGAATGACATAATTTCAGGAGCATCCATGATGATGTTTGGCGCATCTGCAAAAGGAGCTGAATCCAGGAGAGTTTTGAAATCTAACTCTAGAATTGACAACAGAGGGAGAATTGGCCGTGAGTCATTTGAAATGATCACTAGCCTGGTTTCTGAAGGGTTAATTACCATTTCCTGTAATTCCACAGAAGGACAAGCTGCTGGCGCCAGACTAGGCGTATGAGTCTGGAAGGACCATAGAAGAGGATCTGTCATGCATCCTGACTCATCCACCAGAAGAGCAGAAGATCTTGATAAGACAAACTGTTGTTACCACGACTTGGAATTTGATATATGAGCTGGACGAGAGGAAGGATGTCAGACTTATATGAAGTTGACATTATGCACTCTACAATCCATTAAGCTCCGATTTCGGAGAAATTAATCTCAAAATTAATGGAATAAGCTCTCCAGAGAAGAATTAAAGATGATATGAGCCAAGAGGCTATAAGAAGAATATAATAAGGGAAAACATAAATAGGCATTTTAATTTGGGCCACAAAATGAACATCAACAGCAAGATTCTCCTGTCTAGGATGAGGAGAAAATTAGGAAATCAAGGACGCTGGACAAAGAATCCTGAATATGACAGTGAGTCATATGCCCTGACGGGGGAAAATTAGATCCTAGGACTAATACTATTTTAAGTAGATTGATCAGCCCAGCACAACAGTAGATTGTGGGGACTGCGATCTGAGTAGGCAGCAGTGATGAGGAAGAGGAAGAGACTGTATACCGAAGGTTGTCCTGAGAAGCATTGAGTATTGTTGATTGTACTCCGCTTGAGCAAATAAAGTATTTTTGAGTGTCTGAAGTGGTGTTCTCCTACCCTGGTCCTTTTCTCGCTGGAAATCTAGTCAAGAGGGGTATTTGTTGAGATTTTTGCCATATTCTCAGCCTGCTAGATTACCAGGAATCGCTAGGGAATAATTCCCTAATGCAAGGTGAATTAGAAATTGGTTGACACTGATTTTGGAGTAACTATGTTTGGGGGATTTTAGGATATTCGCCTAGTCATATCCATTGGGGATTGATCCGAACAAATGCTTAAGATCTCGTTGAGCAGAGTTTCTGACAAAATAGGGGCGTCTGATAATGATAAACTATCAGGTGTACCAATTGGGATTGGTCAAGTTTCATCACCGACTGATTGGGAATGTAACTAGTAAGTTGTGAGGCGAGTGATCCCGCCTGCAACTAGCAAATTGATCAGTTGGTTTGTGACCTGCCTTATTGGGTAACAAGTCACATTACCTAAGCAGGTTGCTAGCCAAATATGGTTGGTTCACTTGGATCAAGAGGAAAACGTTAGAGACACGTTTTCTGACTCTTTCCTTTTTAGGTCTCAAAAATGTCCAACAACGGTTTCCTAGCAGGATGGGGAAGACCATCACTACTGAGATGAGGATGGGTGATTCAATGGCAACGGCTGCCATTTCATCAAAGAGTGTAAACCGAGGGTTAGATGACTGAATCCTCACTATAAATTTTCTAGAATTCAATTATAATAAAAAAGAAGTTATATAGTTCTATAGTTTAGAGTTTCTATAGTTTTAACCCAGTATATAGTTTAAGTATTAAATTTATCAGTTTTTAATTGTTCTATTCTTTCTCAAGGATATTAGTGCTGTGTGCAATAATTGGGAGACTATTTAAAATAAAGATTAAGGATCTGAGCGGGGATCCAGAGAAGAAGAAGAAACAAATTAAAGATTTCTGCTGACTGTGTGTCAAAATGGAGAAACTGTCACCAGAGAATTTCAGAAAAGATTGGGTTGTAAAGTACGAGGGAACGAATTCCTATTTTGAGACATCTCAAGTATTTCAAGCGGAAATACTGGCTAAGCGTTAAGCTAAGATCTAAGAATTCCATTCAGCTATGGATAATATTCATCATACTATTATCAGCTGATTATATCATTAACAATACAACGCATAAAAAATTGCACAAGAACCAAACCTGTGCAAGTATTAAATTTATAGGGGTTATTGGCCAATATTACCAGACCCATAAATTTTTACAATGGTCATATCATAATACTGGAGCTTAAGAGCCCAGCAAGCCAACCGCCTGATGGGTTCTTTCATATTATGCAACCACTTCAATGAGGCGTGGTCTGTTATCTATTTGAAGGGAGTCCCATATAGGAATGAGCGGTAGAGTTTGACAGCAAGCAGACAGCTTAAGCACTCCATCTCTATGACGCTATAGTTACGCTCAGCTTTTGAAAGCATTAAAATCAAAAGTAAGACAAGGGATGATCGGCTCCATGCTCATCCAATTGAGCTAAGATAGCTCCAACAACATAGTCAGAGGCATCTGTTAACAACATGAAGGCTTGCTGTAATCAGGGTGACAAAGTATTGTTTCTTTTTCCTATAGCGCCTCCAGGGTCTCAAAGGCAGCTTTTCTGGCCAGCACCTTGATAAAAGGGAGTGTTCTAAGTTCTGAGCTGTATGAGGGGCTCACTAAGCTGAGCGAATTTTGGTATAAATTGATGGTAATACCCCATCATATCCAAGAATACCTGGATGTCGCTAAGGGTTTTGGGCGCAGGCATCTTGGATATTGCTTTAACTTTATCTTGAAGAGGTTATATCCCATCTTGAGAGAAAGAGTGTCCAAGGAAATCCAGCTTCCTCTGGAAAAATGTGAATTTAGAGGTCTTTAATTTAATAATAGAAGCCCGCAAGCATTGAAACACCTCCTTTGATGTTTGGGGTGCTTTTTGAAAGTCTTAGAGAAGACTGTATTATCATCGAGGTAGATGATGACACAGCTTAATTTTAGATCCTACAAGATATGATCCATTGCTCGCTGGAAAGTGGCGGGCATGTTGCACAACCCTTGAGGTAGTCATATAGGTTGGAAGACCTTCACTGCAAATAAGAGCACATTTCACTTGGTCTTGTGGAGAAATGTCCATTTGCCAATAACTGCTAGTCTGGTCCATATCAGAGAAGTATCTAGACCCAGAGAGTTGGGCCAGAGCGTCATCAATGCGAGGGATAGGGTAACTATCCCTCTTTCTGAGGTTGTTTAGTTTGTGGTAGTCCATCACTAACTGATGACCTCCATTTTTCTTCTTTATTATCATAGTGGGGATAAACAAAGGCTTTGTGACAGCACCAGCAATTCGGCATCCAGAAGCTGTTTGAGCTCCGCCCGCATCTGTAGCTCCTCAACTTTTGATTTGTGATAGGGCTTAGAGCAAATGGGTTAGCACCCCAATAACAATAGTATTCGTCCACCCTTCATGTGCCCATATTCATTGTAAGATTTAGAGAAAACGTCTCGGTAAGCCTCAAGTAAGGTGTGGACCTTCTCCAGCTCAGCTAGGGTCAGTTCATTGGAAATATGAACATAAGGTAGAGTACATATAGATTGGTTGGCGGGTAAGCCCATATCTGCCATAGACCCAATACAGTGGTCTTGATTAATGTCCTCAATGGGTATCAGCAGGCCCCTAACGATCTCCTGATGCTTTTTCACCACCATATCCTTCTTGGTGAGATTACATAGCAAAAGGTTAATAGGCGGTAATAGGTGGGGTTTAACACGCCTGGAAAAACTCTGGGTTCTAATGGACAAACTCAATCTATGCTAATGAGGTGTAGTAGGCAGTTGTGTGTAGTTTGCATGGTAATCTTCGTGTCAACTACCCTTTGTTCCTCAACCTTAATGACCACCTCTTCAGAAGCATAGAAAGGGATACCCTCCAGTGCGTCCATTGAGATAGCAACAGTTTGGAATGCCTGCTTGCCGTGGTGTAATGCAGGGATAAAGTGGAAGAGTGATACTCAACTGTGCAAACATAATTTTCTTTTATTGAGATCATCATTAGACAGAATCGGAGAAACCTCATAGTTAAGCAGAATGAGATAGCCCTGCTTCAAATTAATAACACCTTCATATTCGAGCATGAATGGGTTCCAATGAGTAAATTGTAGGTGTTATTGGTTAAAGCTACTGCTGGAGCCGACATGAGAAGCTTTCCAAAACGAATGGGCTGAAAAGAGTAAGCACCAATGGCATAGGTGCTGGAGGGACAGGCAGTACCAAACTCTTAAGTGTAATTGAGATCAGGGGCCAGAAAAATTTTCTTAATGAGCTTAGTTGACACAACGTTTACTGGGGCCTGTGTCAATGACCGCCTTAACCCACATTTTTTATAATGACCTCCACTTTTGTTAAAGTACCACACAAGTTGAGGGGAAGAGAGAGGACATATTTTAGATGGAAAGTGGAGGCTAGTCATTTGGTAGTTTCAAGGTATTTTTACTGAATAGTCTGCAGGGTATGAACACACTGGGTAGATCAGAGAAATGTGACAATGAGCTGGTCCTCATCACTGACAGTGTCAATAAACTTGAGACCCCTTACGCTTGCCAAATATAAGTTTGACGAGGGATCTTAGCTCACCGCACTCTCTCCAGGTTCAATTAATCAGGTACCTCCACTTCACCTGGGGCTCCTAAAAAATAATGACCAATATCTTCATCACACCCTTCAGACTCGTCTTCAGAGTAGTTATCAATGCAGGTAAGAAGCTCAGCGAAAGTGGGGTAGGTTCAGGACTTCCCTTATGAGATGATAAGTCCTGTGGTTGCTCCTCCACATTATTAACTTTTGGGGGAGGCTTTGGAATCGTCACAGCTTGAGTTTTGACCTTCAAAGCATGAGTTTGGGACTGCCTCATGGAGACTGGGTTCAGACTAGAGGCAGCTGAATGAGAAGTTGAAGGGGACAGCGCCATGGAAGCGGATTCTTTAACTTCAACAGCTTTAGGGTGCTCAGTGATGTTGTGCTTCTATGAAACAGGCGATTTATCCTTTTTGACCTGGTTATTTACCCATTATTAATGGGGGTGATTGGGACCCGAGAAAGGGTTTTAGACTAAAGAGCAGGCTTTTAAACCACTTGGGATGGCCGTTATGAAGAAGATGATGGGCAAAGCGAAGGTATGACTGACTTCACCAACAGAGTGCTTTGAACTGAAGACTAAGAGGAGCACTGCCCCATCACAGCCATTACCATCTGGATATCTTTATAAGAAGAGGTTTTATTTTGTAATGGCAACTCCGCAGAAACAGGTTATAAAAGGGGACCAGCCATAGTAGAGGCTAAAGTGGCTGGCATATATGCTTAGCTCAAATCTTCTTGTGTAGGGTCAGACTCATAGATCTCTGCAACCGCTAATAAAGCCTCCTTGATATCCCATACAGTTTTGAAGGTGCGCTTTACTTAAGAGAGATGCATTGCTAAGGAGGGATGAGATGCCAAACCAGCCAATATAGCATCAATTGAAACATTGAGAGGGAGCATTTGTGCAAGCAACAAAGGTTGAGCTTTATTAAAGAAGCGCTCAACAAAAGGGGTGATCAATTCTCCCTATTGCAAACTAAGGCACATAAAGGCTTTTTTTTGTCGTTGCAAACTTTTTTAGAACCAAATTTGTCTAACAGCGCTTGCTTAACCACTGCCCAAGTACTGAGGTTGACCATGGTGGGGATTATTATTTCTTGAGATTGGCAGTCTAAGCAAGGAAGAATGTACTGGATTTTTTGCCAGTCAGTTGCATCTTTCATCGCAGATTCATAAACATAAAGGAAGGAGGCAATACTGCCCTCGCCAGGTATGAACTTGTCTCGCACAGGGGTTTTCTTATAACAGGGCCTTTGTAGTGAGAGCTGCTCAAGTTGTTTAAGGCGAGACAAAGCACTATCTATCTGGAGTTCAATGGAAGCTATCTGGGAGTTTTATTTCCATCTTTTTATTGTGGTGTACAGGCAAACCTGTAGTGAGCACCACTTGCTGGATTTTGGCTTGTAAAAAGGCTCGCTGGTGCTTTCTGCCTTAATTACAACAATGTAAATCAGTGGCTTTTCTTACCGCTGATAGGAAAATGGTAAATCCTAGAAAATACTAAAAAGTTTAAATTTATAGTTTTCTAATAGATGCCACGTGGGGGCAAAAGAGAGTGTATATATATTAAATTGATAATAGTATATAAAGCATCGAGGTTTGACACTTGGATAGCTTGGGGAATTCCAAATTAGGTAAAATGAAATTTTAGCTTATCAAAGCTTGAAAAACTTCCTTCACTTAAGCGGAGTAATGGTTAGGGAATTATGATTAGCTAAAATGTATCCATGATAAACGATTTTTAAAAAAAATTTTAACCAATCCCCATTTGATAAAATTAAACCACCTTGGGGGACCCCCACCACGCCTATAAAAATGGGTGGTCCCTGCGTAGGTGCTTGAATGGACTTGAGCATGGCTTGAGGAGCACCATCTGATGGATGCCCCATGGTCTGCTTCAAGGTCAGAGTAATCTGATTGTTGGTCATTAATTTTGTTGCATGTAGATGATTCATAAATGTGTTACCCAATTTTCAGGTTTCACCAAGAATTGGGTAGGGTCTTTTGGCTGACTAAATCACTATTATTATTAAAATCAATTTCCTCATTGTTGTGGAATCATAGATGTCTGACTTTTTTCTATTCAGCTAATTTTACCCACAAAATTCTTATTCTGAAGCCTGGGAGGCAAATGTCTGACACAGCTTACTGGAACCTAAACTATTTTAATGACTAACTTTACTGATCAACTGATGCAGATAATTTTAAACTGACCTCTTGCATATATCAACGCTACTATATGATCAAGTCAAGTCCATTGACGGGTATGGAATGTTTTATGCTTTAGGAATTAATGATAGTACTACCTAGTTCAAGTTGAAGTAGAGATAGGTGAAACATTCTACTCCAAGGAACAGCAGCAGGTAAATGCTTTGATTAAGGAGTATGCTGACATTTTTTACACAGGGCCAGACGATTTTGGTATGTTAAAAAAGTGCAGAACAGTTTGCTTACTGGAAATGCCCCTCCAATCCGTTCTCAACCCTATCAAAAGTCTATTATCAAAGAAGCAAAAGTTACAAAGGAACTAAAACAACTCCTGGACGTTGGATTGTAGTAACCGTCAAAAACCCCCTGGGCCTCACCATTGCTGCTTGTGAGAAAAAAGCTAAAGGGCATTGAGTGGTAATAAATTACCGCTGGATGAATGCTATCACTTAAAAGGACAGCTACACACTACCCTGAATTGATGATTCATTACAACTTTTAGCGGGATCTATTTTTTCTTAGCAAAAGTATAGCCAATGGGTAATGGCAGATTGATCTTGGTCATGATGATAGAGAGAAATGCGTCCTTATACTGATTGAAGGGTTATTCAAGTCCACTTGCATCTTTAAGGGCTATGAAGCGCCATGACCACGTTTTAGAGGGCGATGGACTGTCTACTGAGGGATTTTAGGATGTCATGTGTACTGATGTAATTAGATGATAAGATGATATTATCCCATAATTTTTATCAACATATAGCCCATCTAAAGGAGGTGTTTGAATGTCTTTGGTCTGCTTCAATGAAGTTGAAGCCCGCAAAATGCCAGTTTTTTTCCTGACCAAAATGAAATTCCTTGGGCATAAGGTTATCTGAAAAGGAATTTCACTACTAACCAACAAAGTGTTCACTATCAAAAAGATGGCTCAACTGAAAAGTTTACATGAGTGCAGGTCTTTCTTGTAATGTTTAGTTATTTCTGACACTATATTTCTCATTTTGCCAAATTTTTTCAAACTGCTATCCTATTTGCTTCATAAGGAAGTCTGTTCCAATGGGAAGAAACAAGTAGCATACCTTTAGTGTTCTGTGAAATACTTTTTCTACTGCCCCTGTATTGGTGCACTACAAGTTTGGAAAACCTTTTTTTACTGATGCAAACGACGTGGCTGTGGGAGCAATTCTGGCTTAACTTGGTTTAAATAAAGTTTACCGCCATATAGAATACTTCAGAAAGACTTTAACTTGGCCGGAAAGAAACTACCGTGTAGATAAATGTGAGCGTCTGACTGTCCTGATGGCCATCAAACATATCTATCCCTTCATATATTTGAACCATTTTATCATAGTGAAAGACCTCGCCTTCCTACAGTGGCTATAACAAATGAAAGATCCTAACGGACGATTAGCCCATTGAGCACTTAAACTTCAGAGTTACAATTTTTAATTGTCTAATACACCAGAATGGTGCATCATAACATCAAAAGATTATACTGGCTTCCCATACTGACACTTAATGCTTCAGAAGAAGATTGGATTTACAAACTTATTGAAAACCTGAGGAGTTGAGTCAGGAACCCCTGGTGATCCAGAAGCAACTAAAGAAAATGGCTGAGAAGACTCAAATTGAAAATAGATTGTTGTTTAAACAAGTTGCGACATCTTGGATGCCATAAATAAGACCATCCACTAGAAAAATTCCCTATATAGGCCCATATGACTGTGGGCTATAGCGCGGTAAGAAAGACCCACCAATGGCTGAAGTAACATTGCTACTGGTATGGGATTATCGATACCATCTAAGCTGTAAATGATACCTGCTTCATGTGCGCTAACTAGAAGCCTCCAAATCTGATTGTCAACACCAGGTCGCGAGTCCCATGACCCTGTTTTCCATGTTTAGTACTGATGTTATTGGCCCCCTCACCTATGGCGATGTATGGCCATTGTTACATCATCTTATGGTTTACCACTTTACAAAATGGGTGAAGGCTAACACCTTTTCCTTGCTCACCTCTAAAGCAACCGCATACTTCTTACTAAAACAGGTCTTCAGTTGCTATATTAGCCCCAAGGTTCTACTCTCTGATAGTAGTACCAACTTCGTTTCTCAAGTAGTCTCAAATTTCAATTTGTTGATGGTCAATGGTCCTGCTTTTATGCACCCTACCACTCTTCTACTGATGGGGCTGTAGAATGAGTGATTGGTTGCTAGTCGCCATCCTCCAAAAGGTGGCTCAATCTGAACCTTAATCATGGAATTAAAACCTGCCAGAGGCTTTAAAAGCATATCGTGTTAGTTACCATTTACTTATTCAGATGTCCACTTTTACAAACTATTTAAGGATGAGAGCTGATTCTGCTCTCAAGTGTACAGCCCATAAACTCTACACCTGACACTACCAATCTCACAATGCAAAGGCAGGCCAATGAATCGATCAGGCTAAAAGCCTTAACTGCTAAATTCATAGGGCTTATAACCAGACGAGAATCTAAGTGAAGCAATGTTCATAAAACAATTTTACCAAAATTTTAATTAGGAGACCTCACCCTGTTCTACCATCACCAACCTTGAGGATGGGTCCACAAACTTGACACTCTATGGTCAGGCCCTTACCATGTGATCTATCAACAATGAATGGAATATTATTTTCCTTGTCAAATTGGGCTCTGTTGTAATCTAAATCATGCTAAATTTCTCCAGAATTTTGCACCTCCTTGGAAAGATCTTGAGAGAGTATTTCTGGGAATACTGTAAATCACGCTGATATAGGTGAGATTCTCTGCATATTTATTTGCAACACAACCAATGGAGCTCTACTGTTTTGAGAGATATTTAAATCAATAAAGATAACGAGCTCTTGAATGAGCATCTAAAATCCCAAACCTTTTTCTTTTTTTATTTATTCGAGGCAAGCTGACCAAGGGATGGACATTACCAAAATAGAGAAAGAAAGTATCGATATGAAACCTGAGCAGGGTCAACTCTGTCATAGAAAGTTTTTTTCACCTCCGGATCGGGACTCAGATTTTTCTGGTTATGTCATGGGTAAGGTTTTCGTGTTTATACCTACTAACCACCAATAGCTTCCTTTGGCTGGCACCCCGATCAATATGCAAAGGGTGGAAATCAAACCTGCAACCTTCAGGTTGGTAGCCGTACGCCCTACTGACTCGCCTTCCACCCCCCAAACCTTTTTCTTAATCCGCTGATCTACCTGAAAAAAGCTCTGAATCACTTGACAGAGAGCTTGCCTTTCAGAGGCCACTGGAAGCCACTGCCACAACCCAGAAGGACTGAATATGCTGAAAGCCTTTGCATTCTTTAATGCAACTAGGAGATTTCTAGACCCAACTCAATCTCAATCCTCTTGCAAGGTCTACCTATGCAATCCTGAATCTTATATAGCCCTCTAGTTATCCCCAAGTTCTGATCTATAAAGATACCTTCAGTTTTGCCTAGTTTTTATCACTAGAGAGTTTTTCCTGTATTCATACAGAAATCATGCCTGTACGAAGCAAACAGAAGATGCCTCAATGACATATTTTCGTTGAGAGACTGCTTTAGGGATGAACAACCCTATGAGATTTCCGCTGGAGATACATTTGATTAATATCAAGTAGCCTTTAAAGGTCCAGACCTATAAAGAAAACAACGAAACCCAAAAGCGCCTCTTATATTATCCCTTGTAAGATAGCACAAAGTCATGATATTTTAGCAGAACTGATACCCATCACCTGATGTTTAGCATACAGGATTGAGCCTTTTCAAAAAATAGCGATGATCCATAAAACACATGTTATTAAGTTGCAACTCTAAATAGCTTCAAGATTAAAAGACCCTTACATAAACATATTGTGGCCTTTATCTTATTTTCCTCAGTTTGGCTGCATGGTTGATTGACTTTTTAGCTTTGTAACCTTTTTACAACTTTATTGTAAGTTTTCAAGCCCCAGCAGTCAAGCGGTCTAAGACCTTGTATTTTAAGTAAAGAGGGTAACAATTTTAGACTTTACCACTTGCCAAGCTTTATGACCTAAGACATTATAGATGAGAATAAGTAGCAGCAGTACTTCCTTGCCTAACGTATGTCATCTCTCAACTCAACCCAAACTAAGCCCAAACACGTCACTATCACAGAATCAGCTGAGCATTATATGAGTAAATTAAACAGCTCTGTTAAGCTTTATAGGTATGGTTAAAGTAAGCCCCAAAAACATTTCGCTCTCCCCAATAAACTATCCCACCCTGAGCACCCTCAGTTTTAAAGTTTGATACCAGGTCATTATTAGGTGATAATAATTTAAAATTTTTATGAGATTTTTATTCTTTTTATTTGAGGTGGGTTGACCTGAGGATGATACCACACCAATGAAGGATGAAGGGGATTTGACTTATTGGGAAAGGAGGATAAACCCAGAAGATAGGTGTATCCCCCCTTTAGGTTGGGACCACCTAGTGCAATAAAAAAGGATAAACCCGGAAAACCTCCATGTGTGGCATATGATAGGCCAGAAACTCCATGGACCGCCTTGCTATTTGCTATCTCAGTTTGGGGTCATTGGTGTGCAACGCCAACACAGTCATAATTGTCCCCTTACCCAAAGTTCATCTACCAGAATCAAGTTTAGGGGGGCAGTGAGAGGACTCATATTCTACCACTGGGGTATCCTCCCCCTAAATGATAATAACTAAAATATGAACGTTTGCACTAGCAGAAGTTTGAATAAATGACAGTATACAATGGCTTTGAACGCATCTATAAACTCTAATATTAAAAAATAATAATGTAAAATCAAAATCAGAATTGGATGATCAACACCCTAAGTCAATAAATTGTGCCTTAAACTGAAGTTATTCAATACTAGCGTTGGCCATAAATGCATTCAAACTTTACTATTTTACTTCCCTATCCCTAGGGATAATACCTAACAGCATGCAACCGTAGGTTAATTTGTAATTCTTTTTTCTTAGGGCTATGATGAAATCAATACCTAAAATCCTTCTTTTCTCATAAATTAAGAGAAATAAATTGATTTTCTACTTTTCCATTTCCAATATTAAAAGCATATGAAGGGCACAAACCTGTTAGTATAGATGATATTGGTGCTCTTGTCACTTTTCCTACCACTTTGATATTTATTAAATAAAAAGTGCAGAGGAAACTAAGGGGCAGCTGCCATGCACCAAACAATTAACCACACACAATATCCCCCAATTTGTGTATTAAAACTTAACCCTATATCCATCAAATCAAAACGGCGGTGCCTTGTGACTTGTGGTTACTGACATGGGTGCTTGAGCACCCACAATGTAAGAAAGATATTTCCTTGGAATTTCAGTTCCCTAACATTTTAATCTAACCTTTAAATACTTCTGTGTTGACATTGGTTGAAAAGTACTTTTGGATTTGGGCCAGACAACCAAAGTCTAAAGCTTACCTGGCCTATTTAAGGCTTTCATAACACTTTGGTCTTAGATCACCTTTAGTAAAGCCATAGAAAACTTTTACCTTCCCGTGCAGTGCACCCTATGAAAGCCTCTCCAAATTCACACGCTTGTATGCTAGAAACGTCTTAATTCCATATAATTTAGCTAAAGGGTATGATAAGAGCTTAAAAGTTCCCCTCGGGTTGGGACCATCTAGTACTTAAAAAGAGCTTAAAAGCTAAGTTTAACTTGGCTAAATTGAATCTAAGCAATGTTCATGGACACACATAATATTATGATGTAAGATGCTGGTAACAATGAGTGTATAGTCATGAAATTAGGACCTAGTGTTTGTTCCCTCAATGACATGAAGAAATTTATTAGTATATTCTGTCTACTCAACATAATATAGTAGGGCAATATATGATATCAATAAATGCTTTGGTGAACACTGGAGCAACAGGAAGTTATATTGATATGCAAGATGCACTGGACTTGGACCTTGAAATCACAATGTGTTTACCTGTTTTGTGTACCTTACGCATTCTATTGACCACCATACCTCTTAGTAAACCAATTTGGTTTATTACATATTACTATAGTTTATGGCCAGCTTTGCGGCAATCCCAGAACTGCTATATTCCTTGATCTTTGGGTAGGCTAGTAGCACCATAATAAAACATTGACTTAGAGTGAACATGCTAAACTCATCTCTATTCCGTTGGTTTATTAAAAATTCTCCACTGCTAACATTAGTAATGGGAAATGCAGTGGCGACTATGGTAGAATATTCATCTACTAGATTCATTCCTAGCCTACGTTATATACAACAAATTTCTTGTGCCTTTCATAGCCGATTTTGATTTGAAAGGCGCCAATAAATACCTAGTCAATTAGAGTTTTTTATGAGTTTCCTTTTGACGGCTGACCTTATCAAATAACTGCCAAAGAAAAACTATACGGCTAAAGAGGATTAAGCTCTAAAGGCATGGATTGGCTTTGCGATGGTTAATGTGAGTATGATTAAAACCATCCTCTACCTAATAACTAGTGGTTTTCGCTCAGATTTCTGACTGGTCTTTGAGACCATGTTTTTGATTATAGACATCTGAATTAATTACAGTCTATAATTCACCCTTTACACCTCAAGGCTGCTAATGGCAAATCAATTTTAGGATATAAAATTTTCTAAGCACTTAACCTGATAAATGCTTTTCATTAAGTGCAAGTGAAGTCTGGTTAAAGGTGGCTGACAGTCTTCTAGACTTGGTATGCAATTTATTCTTTTGAAGTCATGCTTTCTGTAGTAAATGTGCTCCAACAGTTTTCCAGCGTCTTATTGATAACACTCCATGGAATCTTACGTCTACTTGAGCAGTCACATATATCGAATATATATTTTTCTCTTAACAAATGTAAATATACTAAGAATTAAATCAGCTGTGATTGCATTTTTAAAAAAGAGCTGAATACTTATCAATACTTTCAAATTCGAGCTCTACAAGAATGAAGTTTAGTTTTTGGGGATCTTTACTGAAGGATGGTCATGCCATTGACACATCCAAGTTAGAAGCTATCCACTATTAGATAATCCTGTGACTTAGAAACAACTTCACTGCTTTCTTGTGGCATTTGATTTCTTTATATAATTCTTGCCGACCATCTCTAAACTAACATCACCCTTACACTCACAAACCAACAAAAACGCGCCCTTTATTTAGCCCCCTGTATTACGAAAACAATTGACTCAATAAATGAGGCTTAATCATCACTTTTGTTCTACAGCATGCTGATGTAGAGAAACTCTTTATTGTGGTTTGTAACGCCTTATGAACATCTGTAAGTGAAGTCCTTTCACAAAAACACAATGGGCATACACATTAACCTATATTTATTGATGTTTAGTGTAATGGAGCTCGCCTAGGCCATATATGATAAGGAATTGGCTGCCATCTATTAATAATTAATGCTTTGAAAATATAAAATACATGGAGCCAAACACATTGTGGTTTGCACACTTACCATGAACGCTCACATACAACTGTAAACCATTGAAGCTGACACATCAGCAGATAAAACTTACTGTGAACTTCTCTTTTTCAGCTTTCTTTATGATTTGTGCAAGGATTCACCAAATTTAGATATAAGAATACTGAGCCGTTGTCCTATGATAAGATTCTAACAAAAAACAACTCTGAGTTAATGACTGTGGTTCTCATGATCTTTAGTGACACCACCTCTTGCTGTTGCTACTGTAGCACCCCACAAGCTGTGTTCAAACAAAACACCTTGTTACCAAACTGTGCGCTGCTTCATCTTCTCATCTGAGCCTGCAGACTATGTTTGTTCTAGAGAAGCTCCCACTATCTCATTTGAAGATAAAGGTTCTCTCATTGACGCTGTGTTGGTTTCACAGTCGTCAGTCCATGAAGGTCTTGATTTCTGACTTAGATTATTGTTGAAAACCCTTTCTGGATGGTATTCCCAGAAATATAGATTAATATACTGTTAGATTTTGATGGTTGGCTTAAAAATAAAACCTTTAAAAAATTATCAATGTGATTGATTAATACCATTGCTGGGTTATCTTATCCTTCCCAATATATCTTTATAATCTGTTAAATCAAATTCACCTCAAAACTGCCTTAATTTCATCTAAACATTCCTAATTATCGTAGCTAGTAATAGATATGATATAATATTATTATGACTTATTATGGGACCCACTTGGGTGAATCAAGAGGGTTTACTGCATAGACTTAGTTGCATTTCCAAATTTAATGCAATTATGCTTAATGAATACTGGATTTTATGTATGATGTTCTTTGTAATTGGCATGATAGTACTTGCACATGGATGGTCCACTTAGGGAGTACCTAGTACTATCTAGAGGCCTGAGAACATCCCTATCAGAGGCGCATCAATCTTTAAATTTCATATTTTTCTTTTCCCCAATTTTATTAAAATTGTTAGCTGTATGACGAACCGTGATTGGGCTGGTTGAAAAGTGAATACACACCACTGAGGTGGTAGTATTAAACCTAAAATCCTCCCAATTGTGAGAATAGAAGTCCCTCCAATCAGTTAAAACAACTGTAATCAAATTAGTTCAAGGGGAAAATTAACTTGGGAAAATTTTATACCATTGCCATAATACATAGAGGATTGGCATGGCTTGAATTAACACATCAAATAGATGAGTATGGTCAGGAGATGTCCTAGAGGTATAAAAATACCATTGCAGGACCTCAAAATAAAATCAACTTACCATGTTCATTTTTTCCATCTTATTGGATTATTTTATATTACCTTCTATTAATTCTAGCTTCATATTAAGAAGTGTAGACAAGCGTTAATGGGAGCTTTTCATTATAACATGCATCAGGAGAGTTCCTGATTAGAGAGGGAAAGTCCTATGAGGCAAAAAAGTCTATTATTATTGTTTTAGATTTGTGAGCTTCAGAACGATTAGAAAATACTGTAAGACATATAGCAGAATTAAGGATATATCACCCAAAACTATTCCCAACTATCAAAGAAGGAGTATATTAACTAAGCGAATAAATCCTCAAAGCTTAACATATACTTTCTCAATAATATTGGTCCCCTCTGGCCTACGCTCTAGCGTCACAAAGGAAATAAAGATTTCCGCTATGGGGCATTCAGGCGTGAAGAAGTGAATCAACTTGATCAAACCTGGGTATAACTGGTATGGACTTGCAAATAAGATTTCTGCATCAATAGAAGGTGATTGACTTGAGTCTTACCCAATTCTGATAGAAAAGGACAGCTGGTATTCTCAACCCCCTTAAACAAGAAAAATTACCATTAAAATAACTTACAGATTATTTATATTGAACTTACTAACATCCCATGTCTTTGACGAAGTCATGGTGGCATCAGATCACTTAAAATTACTTCATAGTTTTATCCCCTACCTGAAAATGACTACAGCTAAATCATGGCACAGCTATTTGTAATCCACTTCTTCTCAGTGCTTGGAGTACCTCTGGAAGTAATCAGCAATAGAGGGCCACAATTTGCCTTAAGCTTTTGAGGTATGTATGTAATGCTAAAGATTAAGCTCTGCTAATTGACAGCGTATCACCCTCAATTTGAAGGCCATAATGAACAGACAAACCAGTCATGGAATCATTACCTCAGATGGTGTATTACTGCATCCCAAAACATGTGGAAAGTTAACCTCTCTCTGTCTCAGTTTCTAAACAACAACTCTATTCAATAGTCAACAGGGGTGTCGCCAATGTACGCCAACTTAAGGTAAACTAAGCCTCTATAAGCAGCCCCCTAATATGTATCAACATTCCAGAAGTAGCAACTATGCAGTGCAAATTTTGGAGGTGCATCAAGAGGTTCAAGAAAGTTGATCAAATCAGCTAACAACGCCATGAATTTTCTGACAAGAAGCGCCACTCAGCCCCAACTACTAAGTAGGTAACTTAGTGAAGGTGTACACAAAGAACCTCCATCTCTAAACCTATGTTAAGAGTTAGCTAGATAAAATGAGAGTATTCATTCCATGATGCTAAAGTCCTAAACAACAGATATTTCTACTCAGAAATCCAATTTACTAGAAGATCCATACAAACTTCCATGAGCCTTACCAGCCCTCTTTAAAGGCAAGAAGCAAGAAAAGGTTGAGCCTATCCTAGTTGAAGGAGCACAAAATTTGAAGTTGTAGAGATATTGTACTCATGAAGATTCAAGTATTGGTTACGCTACATAGTGTCATGGAAAGTGTACCCTGCTTATGAGAACATCTGTGTTACTTCCAAGGACTGTGCCAAACCATGAGTTGATTTTAAAATCCACGTTAAGAATCCCGAAATTACCCTTGCCTTCCCCATCAAGGCAGCTGCCAATGCGGCAATTAAAAATCCTAACACCCCACAAGAACTACGACTTTATGCATGGGTTCATGCCAATATGTGACTAAGGAGTTGGGAAGCACAAGCCATGATAATGACCACATGACTGACAATCCAGTAGAGAACACCCCCAAATCTGTGCGCCATTACCAGAATTTACGATATATTTGTGGACTATGGTTCCAGAAATGCTGCAGGCAAGCAGAAAAGTCTGCCTCAATTATAATACTGCAAACAAAGCCAACGCTTGGCCCAGCTCAAAATTTGAGCTCACCATTCTGGTTGATATTGTGTAATATTTTCCTAAAAATCTAAAATTTTAAACTGATTATTTATGCGAGCAATAACACTGAGAACTTTATTGTATTTTTCCTGAGAAAATGAAACGGTATCTACAGTTGCCATTTCCTCATTTTAAAGCATTTTCAATAGTTTAAATAATTAAAATACTATATTATCCTATTGAGTGACATCCAAATCATTGCTCATGAAAGTCTCATATTCCAAACTATATTAATTAGGAGGATTCAAGACACCAGTCATTTGATATGCTGGATAAGCCCTTGTTCTCAAATCCCCAAATTCTTACCTATGATTTTTCGATTAAAATTGTTTTTTGACTGCCCTGACCCTTAATAATCAACCCCTAAATTAGCAGGCGAATATGAAACTATATTTATATGGTTAATGTTCAGATCAGGCTGGTCCTGATATGTCACATGACTCAGAACAGTCCCGGATGGAGGCTTGTACCCTTTTTATATTAAAGGGTAGTTTAAGGTTACAAAGCCCAGATATCAATCAGAATGGGACCTTGCACCCCTTTAGGACAAAGAGGGGCATCAACCCCAGAGCTCTGCCACTTGCTACTATTCTTGACCTAGGGCATACCCTTGATAAAAGATGGGTAGCAGCAGCCCCTCTCTGTCTAGCTTATGACAAATTTTAAATCACCTCAAGTCTATAATCATCACTATTATAGAACCAGCTAAACATGATGTAAGGAAAGGAAAACAACTCTTTAAACTTTCTTGGTAAGTTTACTACAAACTTTTAACTTGTTGTAAGAATAAATAGGATAACATTTTGTATGGAGACAACTAGCCAGTCAAGTCTTCCTTATATGTGACAACAACCTGACTTAAGTATACTCTTACAGATTTCAAAAGAAATCAGAGAAAGGAAACAATTCCCATCAACTATTCAACTATAAGTAAAAATATATATATATGTAATCTGCTGAAATCTGCTCATATTAGAATTAAATAAGGGTTTTATAGAGTTAGAGCTCAACATTTCAACTAGCGCAATTAAGTGTCATTAATTGCCCTCCATTTCAACCCAAGATGCTAACTTCTAACAAGATTTTTTATCGCCTTAGTCATTCCTAAATAGAAATACCTTTATGGGTTAGCAGAAATCCATAGTTACTAGAGACCATTTACTTAGTTTCTAGAGGCCGCATTATCTAGGTTAACTTACAATCTGAAACCAGAACAAGTGTTAAAACACTTCACTTATTCAGAAAATCCCAGACATCTTAACCTCAGACCAAATAATACAAAGTAGGAGTCTTTAAATTATCCATCAAATCAATAACTAGATTTATCTAATACTGTTGTTGGCAATTATCCAAAACTATTATTAATAATAATTTAAAGTCAAATGTGAATCCTTTTGTGATTTACATTTAGTCATTTAGATTAAATTTTAAATTTATTGCGAGGAAGGCTGACCATGGAACGGACACTTCCAAATTTGACCCAAAAGAGACAAAACTTAGTAACAGGGAAGGCACCCCAAAGAAGCGATGATATCTCTTGTTGCCAGTGGGAACGCCACTTATGGGGAGGGAGAGGGAACGTGTGAAGGGGCCGTAGCCACAATTGAACACGTGTGGAGGAAAGGGTCTGATTTTGATGAACCAAACTGGGAACCAGGAGGAGACCAACTGACAGCGACGCGGTGGGAGGTACCCAAACATCCACGCTTGAAAGTGTTCCATCAAATGGGACCAGAATCTGTGGACAGCTTCTGGGATGGTGGGGGTGGAGCCTGTGATGGCATCCAAGACAATCGTGTGGATAGTCCACATGGCGATTGTAAACACCAGAGCATGGGGGGAGGGTGGAAGGGGGGAGGCCATTGATAAAGCAAACATATCTCTTGACAGACTGAAGGGATGTGTTTGATCCTGGTCCAGCAGACGTTGAACTTCGCGCCATATCACTTAAGAGATAGGACACTTCTCCAGGCGGTGGAACAGCGTTCCATACTGGCCACACACAACGCAGGATGAGTGTAAAGTGTTAGAGCGCTCAGCTGTACGGTACACCCAACTCAGGCAGCGCCACACATGGGAACAGATTTGAGGCTGCAACAGAGGATGGTGTGCGTATTTCCAGATAGTTTTTTGGGTCTCAATGGAGTAAGGGATGTCCATCATGTCCAGGTAGTCCACCCTGGATAGGACATGGGGCCGTGTGGGGATCACGCCATCTTGGATGGGTAGCCCCTGTACCTCTTGTGTGAACTGAGGAGAGGGTGGCCTCTCTGGGCTGTGTGTCCGCTAATACAAATTCTCAAATCAGTGCTCCACATGGAGAGGAGGATTCGTTTGTAGTGGGTTTTAGTCCTGTGAGGACCTGTGGCCGATGGGTGTGAAGCCAGGTATTTTATCAGGGAGTGAGGGTTCGATGGATTGTTAAGGACCAAGGCGCCGGAGAAGTTGAAGCAGGCCACGAGGGACCAGTGTTGGGAGGGGAGCATAGGGGCGGTGACGGCCGCAATCCAGGTTCCTAGGATCTTTGCAGCCTGGGCTTTGAAGTCAAGCAGACCCATGCCTCCATGATGATGAGGGCCAAACATGACCTCTAGCCGTACTGGTGGTGGGTGGCCTGACCAAAGCCATCCTTGCACCAGGGCATACAAGGATTTGAAAAAGCTTGGGGAGAAGGGGATAGCGTGGGCTCCAAACCAGACTTTGGAGAGGAGCATAGAGTTGGCTAAAAAAACCCTGCCAGTAAGGGAAGTAGGGTGGGCTCTGAGGGAGGCGATGCGCTTTGTCACGTTGTCTAGAATATGACTCTCCATTACTGCTGATGCGTACCCGCCTGCCTCCACCCACATGCTTAGATGGCGAACTGGCCCTATGGTAGGGCGTGGCACGAAGGGGAGCACCAGTGGGGTGGTGTGGGGTGAGCTGAGAGGGAGAGCACGTGTGCGAGCAGATGGGCCAGGCTGGGCACTGGTCGCTGGGACCCAGCAGGTTTGATACCAACCAAGGAGGATGATTTCGGTTTTGGAAGTGTTCAGTGCAGAATTACTTACCCGGGAATACTCCTGGATGAGAGCTTCAAGTGCGCATGAATCTTTATTATTAGACACCTCAACCACACAGTCGTCTGCAAACGCCATCATCTTGACTAGGGCTTGGCCTGGCACATGGACCCCAGTGAGTTGGGCATTCACGTTTCAAAGTAGTAGGTCAAGGCTGAAATTGTATAAGAGTGGGCTAAGGGGGTCCCCTTGTTGCAAGCCCCTTTGAGGGCGGACTACTTCCGTTAGGAAGCCAGGGCCATGCACTGCCATTATTGCAGATTCCGTGAGCAGCATCACCCAGTTGATGAAGCGAGGGGGTAAGCGGAATTGATGGAGGCAGGCCCTGAGGTATTCCCAGTTTACTCTATCATAGGCCTTCTGTTGGTCCAAGAGTACAAGTGCCCCAGAGGCTGTGGACTGGCATCGTTAGCCACAGAGTGCACGTTGTCCCAAATCGACCTTCTGGGTATGAACTGAATTGTTTTGGGGAGATGGTGGCAGATGCTACAATCCCTAAACGGTTAGCCATGATTTTTGTTAAAATTTTTGTATTCGTGTTAGTTAAAGAAATGGGGCGCCAGTTGGCTAAGTCTAGCTTGTCCCCTTTCTTGAAGAGTGTGACGGTGAAGGCCTCTTGTCCTCCTGGTAGGAGGCGCATTTCCAGAAGGCTCTAGTTAAGTGAGGCAAGCAGTAGTGGGGAGTTATATTTAAAGTACTTTTTATAGAATTCATATGGAATGCCATCTGGGCCTGGGCATCTCTGGTTTCGTGCACCGCGGATGGCTGTCCATAGTTCATTCAGAGTAATCAATTTTTTTATTTCTGGGTATCAGGAAATGGTGCAGATGTGGGTTTGGTCGAGAAATTCCGCCACTTCAGCTGGCTGAATTGGATTGGATTGGTATAACTCAGAGTAATACTTTTGTATTTTGATTGCCACTTTGACTGGCATATCCACGATGAAATCATCTGATCTTCACACCTGTGTGCAGGCCACGCTCTGGCGTGGTGCAAATTTTTTTAAAGAAATATGCGGTGCACTTGTCACCCTCTGTAATGCATTTGGCCCTGTACTGAACACAAACCCAATGTTTGTGTTGCCTTTCGATTGCGTTGAGGTGGGCGGCTGCCTCTGCCCACTTCCGGCCTCATGCAGGGCTGTATCCTGTGGCTGGGATGTTGGACTCCAGGTGTGCCAACTCTGCCAGAGCGCGCGAGATGACGGCTGATGTGGCTCATGAGCATCAGGAGGAGAGGTGGTGAGAGTGGCGGATGGTATCCTCTTTGAAGGCTGCCCATGTGGAGAAGGGGTCCGCGCAAAACAGTGTAACAAACTCTTTTTCCAAAGTTGCAGATTCCACCCAAGTGGAAAATCCTGGCGACGCAAGTTCAGGAGGGCGGAGTTTGCACCAATGTGGGGCCTTAGCCACTGTGACAGGTAGGTGGTAGGTTATTGAGACCAGCTGGTGGTCAGAGAATTCAATTTTCATTGTTTGGAAGTGGGAAATGTGAGTTTGGAATTTCGCCGGCATATGGATAAGGTCTATGCAGGTCATGGACCTTAATTGGCCGTTGTGGACATGGGGTCACATCAAGTTTTTGAGTAGCGGGGCTCGCCACAGCAGCGCATCCATTAACCCAAGCGTGGCTTTTAGAACGCGAAGTTCTACGTGACCCTGCGGGGCATGGGAGGAGGAAGGCCAATGGTCCGTTGGTGTGTTTAGCCAACAGTTCATATCACTGACTATGAAAGGGTCTGAGGGTAGCGGGAGGGATTTGACCAATGAGAAAAATTCCTGACGTTCTTGTGCACAGGTTGGGGCATAGATGTTGACGATAGCATGTGCCATGTTGGCCATGAGAAAGTGACAACGAGGACTCAGCCATTGAGAAAGGATTCTGATGATAAAAATTTGAAAAAATTATTTTTCTGAACTAGCACCACATAGTGCTTTGACCAAAAGGATAGGGATGGGAGGAGCATGGTTTTCCAAGCATCCTTAGAACCTCGTGGACAGTGGGACTCCTGGATGGCCAGGATATCCATGGGTAAATTTTTTTGTAAAAAAACTCAGTTTCCTAGCCTGGGACGGCAAGGCCTTGAGTCCGGCGATATTCAATGTCCCTAAAGTGAAGGTTTCTCCCATCACACCTTAGGTGCAAGGGGGTGGGCACCCGGGCCCACTAGCCTCCTCTAGATCCCCATGGGCCTTCATGGCAGCGCGGGTGTTTTCAGCAATGCTATTGGTAGTTTTGTTGATTTTAGCAGAAATGTTTGCGTTGGCTTTTGCCTTCACTTTTTGTTTCCCTGACATCAAACGAATTTTTGCAGTGCAGATGAGTTCGAAGCACCAATGATTGGGTCAAAAATTTTTTTCAGGTAGGTTGGACCCCAAGTCAGTTTTGACTGGAGCTTGGTTGCAAAGATTGGGTGAAATCGAGTCACCCATCAGATCCTCAGATTGGGTGGCCCAATCGGCATGGGCTTCCCAATCTGATTGGTTGATGGATTCCTGAGTTGCTTCTGCCGCGAAGGTTTCGATGTCCTCCTGGCGTTGAGAGTGTGGGATAGTGGTGGTGACTTTAGCCGCTTCCTTGGCCGCAGCCCTGCGGGCCTGCTTGGCCTTCTTTTGCTCTTGTGGGGAAATAGGTTTTACCAGTAGGTAGCAGCCTTGTGCTCCCCACAGGAAAGCCTCTTTGGTGCTTGCGGTTGGTTTGTAGTGCGCCTCTCCACTGGCCATAGCCGCCGAGGGGTGCTCTTGGAATGTGATGCCCTCCTTGGTGGGGAATGCATGTGCCTTATGACTGAATGCGTCACAGTGGGTGCAGATGGGGGGCGCGCTGTCCATGGTTACCCAGAAAGGGTGGGTGGTATGCCCTTCAATATTGATATATGTGGAGTGTGGGATCTGGGTTAGGTCCTTTGCAATCTCCTTATTTGGGGTCAGAACTGCAATGGCTTTGCCAGTGCACAGGTGTGGCATCAGCATAAAGCGTTGCATCTCAAAAGGTTGTTTTTTGCCATAAACGGTGAGACCATCTTTCAGGTGCTGCTCCAAAATGGCATGTCTTACCATAGTAGGCAAAAAGTCAAATGTGAGGAAACTGGTTGGATTTTGTCCATCTGGTGCATTTGGTTTCAACGACCCATTGCCCTTTGGGGAGGTCAATCACTATGCGCACCACAGCAGCTTTGTCTGCTGCCTCCTTGTTTTTGAAACTGAGGTCCAGCCAACCACATGACATGGAGTGAGGTGCGATGTACACCGCAGTCAGGAAAAAAGTGTGCACATCCCCACAAAATTTTTCCCATAGAGCTGTTTGTTGGATGTCCAGAAACACATGGACTCTGTATTCCACTGATGAGATTGGTTGGGAGTGCGATGTGTTGATGTACTGGTTGCATCGCACTTGCCAAGCAAGGATTTCTGGGGAAATAGTGACTGACAGTTTTTTTTATATTTTTTTTCTATTCCGCTGTTTCTCTGAGGCATTTTTGAACGTTTGAGGCCGCAGGCCTACCACTTTCTCCTATTACCTTACTTGCCCAACTGCTCCATGACATGGGCGCAGACTAATCTCCTCTATGAGATTATCAAACTAGAATCAGACTTGAATTGAATAAGTTGCAAAAGTGATTGCAACGAGAGAGAAAAGTTTTAAATACATTTAGTAACTTAAATTAATAACTTTTTCGGCAATTAATAGATTGTAATTTATTAATCTTCATAAAGACTAAACTTTATGCTTTAATTGAAAACAAACGAATTATTTAGATATAAATCAAGCCTGACTAGGTGAATCTGGAGATAAGGTCATAGAAATATTACACAGCTCCAGAAGTGGTTATAAACAACAACTGCAATTTTCAATTGGCTCCTAGTTTTACTCAAGTTTGGTGTAAGGTTGACTTCATCGCCAGTACCATGAGCATAATAAGCTACCAGTTAGCACTGGTTATCAAAGATGAAAATGTCAAGATGCACAAGTAGAGGAATTCTGGTAGAAAATGATCAGTTAATCTACCAATTTACTATACCCTTAATCATAATGGCGGTATAACTACCTGCCGCTGTTAGCACAGAGAAAGGCCTACTATTGAGCGCTAATGAGACCATAAAGATCAGAACTGGTGAACAACAGATATTACTTTCTACCAGTGTGAAAATACCTATAAACTCTTTAATTAAAAGTTTATAGTTGAGATGATATCAAGGAACAGGATACAAAAGTTCTGTATATCAACTTGCTCAATACGTTGAAGCTATGGACACCGCTGGCCTCATAAACAAAAAACCTGCAACTATAACTCCTTATGCCACATATCGCAGATGCTCCCACCCCAATGCTGTCCACTATAGTCTTCCAGCTAAAGCGGGCGATGGACAAAAGTTCCCCCAAAGCTTCCACACCTTCTGATATGGCTTTCTAGGCTGTTAGATGAAGTGCCATATTTAGAATTTTTTTATTTTTTAATAATCTCTTTGTTTGGCCTATTTGAAAATAAAGATGCGTGGCGGCTCCTTTTTTGGGTTGGGCACCACTAGTGCTAAAAATAGAGCCAAAAGTTCTGCTATGGGTTCTTTGATACCAAATTCACCAGATAATTGACTATCATATTTGTAAAATATTATAACCCAGACTAACTACATAGAGAAAAGAAAGTTATCGCCCATCCCAAATTGACAAGCTGCCATGCCATTGTGTCACCACATGCTGTAAATTTTTTTAAAATATGTGATTTGAGGATGTGATTGACAAGGAGAAAAATTATTTGGAAGAGCTCCTGGATGAGTTCAATGACATTTTTAACACTGGACCAAACTATATATTGCTTTAAGGAGTGGTTCATAAATGCGCACAGATAAGCCGTGTCTTTAAAAACTAAATTGGACTACCATTTAGAAGACCAAAGATGAAGTTATTGAAAAAAATTGATCAGCTCTCTGAAGCCAGCTCTTCAGAATTTTAAAGAGCACATGGGCTTTATCGCTGCATCTGGTATGCAATAGAGACAAGACACACCATGTGGTTATGGTTTCTGTCAATTAAACAATGTTACTAAGAAACATTTTTAACCTCTACATCAGAATAGAAATACCCTGAAGCAGTTGGAGTATCAAAGAACTTTTTGGTGATGGATCTGGTTAGTGAGTACAGGCAGATGGAGCTTTTCCCTGAGTATCAAAAGAAAAGAGTCTTGAATAAGCATAGAGGGAATTTTGAACCTATGAGGATGCCACAGGGGCTATGAAACGCCCCTGCAACCTTAAAAAGATAGTGGTTCTGATCTTCAGATCTTAAGCTAGTCATTGAGCTGATCTATTTGGACAACATAACAGTATTTAGTCGCATTTTCAAGAGCATTCCAAACACTTGTGAGAAGTACTTACCCAACTAAGAGTTATGACCTGAAGTTGAAAAAAAGTAAGTGTAATCTAATAAAGAGACAGCTGGAGTTCCTAGGAATGAGATCATCCTGAAAGGAAATAAGCCTCAGAAAGGAAAGATCAAAGCCATAGTAGCTACGGAACAACATCAAAACATGTGCGTTGTCCAGTATTCCTTAGGATAGTGGGATAGTATTAACAGTTTATCCCCTTTTTTAGACTTGGATGCTCCTTTCACCCACCCTAAAAAAAGAAAACCAAATTAATATGTGGCCTAGCAAGAGCAGCATTTGAAGAGTTAAAAGCTAGATAGGTAGAAGCACCAATCCTAGCCCACCTAGATTTGAACAAGAAATTTTACCTGGTATAACATATTTGTGACATTAGACTTAGAAATACTCTCCCAACTGGATGAAAAAGGGATTGACCATCCCCATCAACTACTACTCAAAGGTTTTTATTAGAGATGAGAAGAACTACACTGTGACAGAAAGAGAGTGCTTGGCAGTTGTACTAGCAGTGAAGCAATATTGACCATACTTATATATATGGAGTACATCTCGAAGTTGTTAGATCATGCATTACTCTTCTAAATGCGCAACATGAAGGATTCAGAATAATGCCTTTCCTGACGGGCAGTACAAATCCATCTGTATGATTTTAGATTATACACAGAGAAAGCAGCAAGCATCTCAATGCCAAAAATCCTTTTCAATTATCATTTTTCTCTTCAAGCACATGAGAGCACTTGCTTTACAGCCTGATTTGATTACCAGATGAGGAATCACAAGATGAGACAGAAGAAGTAAAAACTGTTCTAGCAATTGCTCTAAAGCTACCCAGAACATTGATGGGAAAACCTTCAGAACAAGCTTAAGGTCAAGTGGTACCCATTGTTGGAAAATTACAAGTCTAATATCATATCCTGTTGGTTTTAGATTTTGATATGAATAGCATCAGCCAAAAAACCCTGTTCAATTATTGGTGAAACCCGCTAATCAGGGTGATACTACTGCCCCCAATACTCGTCCAAATCACCATATAACTAGTAGCAGGGTTATGTTAAATATGCGGCCAAATCAAAGGACTTATTCTGAGGGTTCGCTTCATCCCCTCTCTAAACTAGCCCAGGCACATGTTCCACAACCACCCCCTTTTATAGCCTTGGAGGGGGTTTCACCAGAAGCAAATACATTTCACCCAATAGTTGGGTGAAATGTATTAAATCACTTCCTCACATATATATTCTACCTGCTACCAACCCGCCATCAGCCATTTTATCAAAATGAGGCAAGCCTTGAGAGCCTTTATAGGTCAAAAGCCCATACTACCAAATTTGAATGCACTCAGCTTATACTTATTACCATTTGACTCACTTCAAGCTTTGTTCAATTTAAATACTAAGCCTCAAGATATTAATAAGTTTCTCTTCTTGACCCCAAAGGCTGATACTAATAAAATCTTATAAAAACCACCATTTTATTATTTTCGATGTTTCAATTAATATATATAAGTGGTCTAATCTCCCCTAAAAACATTTATTACAGCAGTAGAGAGTGTAACTTCTACTGAAAAACATTGTTGAAATTCTGGATGTAAAGCATTTTCGAGCATCAAATTTACTCTGAATTCCAACATCCATACATCTGTTTTAGTGATTAAGTAAAGCGTGTGACAAAAGCTCACAACCATGTAAGCCATGGACATACTAGATGATTCTGAATACCTGAGAGACCTCTTCTATTAAAAGACAATGTCAGACGAAGTGCATTACGCTCTGGAACTCTTTGTACCCTCTTCAAGCTTCAGACTCTTAGAGAAGCAATTTGAGTTTTGGCAATATCTTCAACAGCCATTCCATAATGGATCCATTGTCAGGATTAGCATATTGCCTACTGCCTTAAGTGGATCCAAGTTAAGAATATGATTATAGACTATTTCACCAAATGGGTCAAAGCATCTGCAGTTAAGGCATACACCGCAGGGTCAACCAACATATTCTTGTATAATAAAGTGATAGCGAGGAATAGATACCCTCAAATTCTGCTATCAAAATGGCAAGAACTTTATCTCTAATGTCATGAGAGAGCTTATGGGTCTAGTTGGAGTGAGACAACAAAATAACACTCCATACAATCCATACTCTAACGGAAGCATTAAACTTAAGAATGGAACTTTAAGAAGAATGTTGAAGAAGATGGCCATAAATTACAGGTTGAAGTGGTGCCAACTGCTTCTCATCATAATACTAGCATACTGAATTAAATATCACCAGGTAATTGGCATGTCTCTGTTTGAGCCCTGTATAGGCAATAAGAAGCGCTTCCTAATTTTTCAGGCACCAGTTATCTCCGCGGATCACAAGAACCTACCCTTGAGGAGCTACCAGTAAGAGTTAATTGGTGAGTTAATTAAGATTAGAAAGAAGCATTTAAAGACATCAAACCACTCTTCCCAAGACTCAGTGTGAGAATCAGAGATGTATAACTACCCAAAGTTCAATTTAGGAGATAAGATTTATCTCTAATATGTATGTAGAAGCCAGCCTGAAAATTTGCAAGCCATCTGAACTGACCCTACAACCCTACTGGCTTAGAGAAGAGATTCTTTTTATGTGATGATGAAAAAAAATCTAGTTTTCATTAGAGTACATACCTACACCTTAGACCGTTCCTAGTATTGTCTTGAGAGGAAATGATGTGGAAGCTACCACAATTATACTGGGATACGTTTCCCCCTTTCTGCAAGGAACCTCACCAGTATAAAGCCATTACCAATTGAAAGGTACAAGTTTGAGGATTGGATAAAGGATATGAACATCCTTCTATAAATGACAATAGCCTAAGAAATTTATCTTTCAGTCAAAATGACTTCATCCACAATAAATTTGATACTGCTGGAAGAAGCGATTCATTATGTGAAGGCGCTGCTAACAATGATGACTTTGAAAATTGACCCCTTTTTTATACCTTTGAGGTGTAATTTAGTTTAAATTGGCCAATGAAGGAGAAATACTAACTAAAAAGCAGTTAACAAATAAATGACTAAACACTCATCTTTTGAGAATGATCATTCTCAACAATATGTGATTCCATTAGTGTGCCAGGCCAAACAGTATGAAGGCTGCTGGCCCTTGCTTTTTCACAATCATCAACTATCTTTCCATATATATTTGCAGGGTAACTCACCAGCCCAGCAGACCAACAACTTCTCCTAATGAGGCTTGACCACTCGTTATGGCTCAGTTGTCCTCTTTGGGAATTGTTCAACAATTGTGATTCAGCGGCCTCTATTGACTCTTTCAGGGATTATCTTCTCAATCTTTTCAGTTTATCAATGTTGCTGCTAGTTGCCCAAGTTTCCGTGGGGTTTCCATCTAGCTCAAGGTTGGGAGTTAATTGCGCCAACCACTCCAGGTGTTTTAATCCAGCACCTAACCTCTGGGGATCTTGATTCCCACCTCTAAAAACTAAGATAACCATTGTTAACTACAAACTTTATAAAGATAGTTAAATAAAAGTTTTTATTAGAATAAAAAGCCCGCCCTTAAATAGGGTGGCCAAAAATGCATATTGTGATCACACTGGTGTATAATTATCATGTGGAATATAATGGGGAATAAGGGTGTGGATGTTATGAACTACTTAAGGCTGCATCAGTGGCGGTTGGTTTACAAAATGATTCATTAGATATAGTTTATATATCACATGTGAGGCAGATTCTTGATGTGTATCAATTTAATCTTAAACGGATTTGCTTCACTCCTGCTCACCTCCTATTGTAGTCTCAGATTGACTATTAATCAGCTTTTAGATTTAAAGCTTTTCTAGTTCCATCAATTCAGCAATGGTTCGATTCTCAAAAAAGTTAATCTAATTGGTAAATTCATCCTATAATAAATTTGTATCAATTATTACAATCCACTCGCTATTAGATTGGCATCCCAAACTTTGATTCTTCTCTTCAGACAAGCTCTCAAACTTGTAATGTACAAATACTGGGTGAGCGATATCTAATCTCATACTTAACCCTGGGGTTAATGGTGAGCTTAATCCTTTAGTCAAGGATGACCTCAACTAGGAATGAAACTCTAACTTCATCCAGATTAATTTACTTCAATGGAAGCAATAATACCTTCTATCATAATATTACTTTAAAAAGTAATCACCAACATAAAAGGATTGTTAAAATCTGAAGAAAGTTTCATCAAAGCAGACCATCATTTAAATCCTGACTTGATCTGCATATTGGTAAATTTTGGGAAGAAGCAATAACCAAAAGAGGTATTGCAGCCCTATATCTAGAATCAGATATTAAACAAGGATACCAAACATCTTGGTTCAAGGATGTTTAATGAGAGACAGAGCTCACGCATACAAAAATTATGCTAAATGGATGCCGCCACCATGCAGAAATCAAGAAGAAACTGCATAGGGTCCATGAAATACCTACAATATCGCCAAACCCCATTCCTAATTTACTATTAATTTAAACTATACTAAATAACTTAACTTATTACTAAAGCATAAATATACTTTGATTGAATTCTAGAAAATGAGCTTAATAAAAAAATTTTAGGTTTATACTTTGATTTCACTTATATTTTGGTTTGCGTGAAGCTATCACCAGTAACCAATTTATCTAAAGAATAAAACTGTGAAAAATACTTTGCTTGCTTTTAACACCATTGAAGAGGTTGTTGAGGTTTTATTTGATTCTTGCATTAGACTAACATATTAAAGATATGCTAAGAGTTTCAGTAAGAATAGCACTAACAGGGCGATTGATAGCTCCAATCAGTCATCAATTCTACATCATATATCATCATAAAAATCTATTCAATGAGGTTTTTAATGAACCTTCAGAATGTCGCCTGGTGTCTAATATGTTTAGTTAAGAACCCCTCCGTAGCAATTCAGCTACCCAATTTAAGCAAGCAAGGGCTAGCAAGCAGACTATATTGACAAAATTTTAACTTCTTTGGAAGATTTGAAGGTATCAGTTACTTTGTCTTTTTCTTGAGCAAACTGAAGTGAGGTAGATCCTACTTGAGTGTAAGAAGATACCTATTTGAGGTCAAAGATAACTATAAAGAAGTTGGACTGGATAGAACTGTCATACACTAGTATGTCTTTATTTCTTACATCGTTTGATTACTTGCTTGTAAGAGAATAACTGGGTAAGAGAAACCACTTGCTAATAACACTTAACTGGATAGTTATCTTCTTAAAGCTAGCTCTAATTTTATACTTATAATTTAGTCACAGAATATGTGTAAAAGGCTTGAAAGTTTACAACCACACATTATTCATAAATTTAATTTAAAGATCTTTGTCTTTGCTAATGACAAAGCTCACAGATGAAATTCCTTTTGGATCAAAAGGATTCAGTGTTCAGTTCAGCTTGACAGCTATGGTGGGAACCTCACAATCGGAGGGTCTTATAAACTTACACAATATATAGACAGATAGATCACCACATATCTAAGATTATAGTGGCATTCACATTAAGGACTTACTTTCAACTTTTTCAATCAGTAGAAACTATTGTATAGCACTAAATGGAGCTATATCAGATCTATGATTTGTATAAGTATAAAAAATCTATCTGTGAAATTTTATCTTGATTTTTTATAAACTTAATTTTTTAACACCTGTTTGAATACCAAACTTATAGTGGGCGTCTGTAGTAATAAAATTAATGTGTTTTTACAAAAAAAATAATTTAAAATACAGAATTACGATCCTTAAAGATTCTACTGACCTTAGATACAACCTTTACTAACAATGTGTCAAGGCCAGGAATGCCCAGGTTGGTATTAAAAGAGTCTGCATCTAGCTTTAATTTATGGTGATTACGGCCCTAAGTTTAACAAGATATACATGGAAAAGATAGATTATTAATATTACTATTTATGGAAACCTGATCTCTTTTTAGAATATAACATTACTAAGTTTGGTTCCACAAGCTTTATTTTAATTTTAATTTAGGCAAACTTGACATAATGTACATCAATGAAAGGTAGATTAATCCTAATGGTTAGTTTTTCTTGGACTTATAATCATATAATTTGAAAATCAACTCAAAAATCATTTTTATTTTTTTTATTTGGGCTAACTTATTTTGTTAGTTAACTTTTTCTTTTTAATACAACTATTACTAAATCTTATTGTTTATGGGGCTTTGTTCAGTCTTAAATATCTACTTATAGAAGTCTCAAGCAATTTATGTCATGTAAACTACTGATTAAAGTAAGACTGGGCTTCCAGTCTGGGTGTGTAACAACCCATTGGAAAGCGCAGAATGCCACTTAAGAGAATTCTGATCAGATATAGGAGCGATCCCCTTTGATTCTTGTGAGGTAATTACAAGTTAAAGAACATACCTAAGGCCCCCATGGCAAACCAAATGGCTGCAATGAGGCAATTGCGGGTCTTTCTGGGGCATCTTCCAAGGGTTGGAGAGGCAAGGAGGATGACTAATGCCCCTGGGTTCGAGGTTGTTGACCTTTGGGCTCTTTTTCCAATCCTTCTGGTATTGTATCATCGTAAATAAAAACTCTGAAAGTTTATTTAAATTTTTATAAATGATGTTTGGGTTCAAGATCAATTCAAATAGAATCAAATTGACTGTTGGGAGGCCTTGGGCTTCACCTTACACCCGTTGAGGGGTTTTGCAATGGGTTGAGGGGTCAGTAACGTCACTGGGATGGCGGATCGGTTTTATAAACTGGTTCAGGCTGGTTTGGCCCTCAGCGAGATGGCCCTAATAGTCCAATGCCTGGTTATCACCTCACAGTTGCAAGGATGGCTGTTTCTTGCTTCCAAATAGAAAGTTTACGATTAGTGGAGACACCTCATTCCACCCAAATCGTGCCAAACCACCAACAGATTAACAAGACAATTACATACAAATTCTCTGACTATTTCACAAAACGGGAGGCAGATCTGAAGCTTGTCTGCTGGGTGTCAAAGGGGAGAAGATTTTTTCAAAGAGTCTGGCAGATCTGAAAACTCTTTGCAAGCAGCATGTTGGCATTGCACGCTTATGGCAAAATCTTTGATCATCATAATCACCTTATGGTGGCTAAATGGATTAATGGCTTGGAGGGACCACTCAACGACCATTGGCCCTAAAACGCAGATTGCTGCACACTTTTCTGGGTTAAGTGAAAGTATGTATGAAAAGAGTCAGAGTCCGTGGAGAAGGTTTGGGTAAAGATCAGCTTTGTTTTAAACTTAAGAAGAAAAATGGACTGACAACTGCCCCTTCCAGAGGCAGTGCCTTATATACAAGAAATGGGGAAAAGGGGGGTCGTGGGTGTGTTTTCTTGGACAGAGACAGCTGACATAATCATGGGTACTCATCCTGGACTTGGGGCGTTGTCTTCCAGCTTACGCAAAAGGTTTAAAGCTCTGGAAACATAATTGTCTGATCCGCCAGGGAGGGAACTCACTAATCCAGACTTGAGCGGATTTACTTGGCTCAAAGGGGAGGCATAATTGGACCCCACCAGGGTCAATTCTGACAACTTTTTAAAAAAAATTAAAATTTTTTGAAAATGGATTTTTTTCTCAAATCGGCTTCCTCAGACCCAGAATTTTGGATTCCATGTTCTAAACCAGTTTTTCTGACTCAGGAACCATTCCTGAGTTTTAAGACCTATTTTCTTCATTTCCAAGGAAGTGATGGATGGCGGGGTGAAGGCCACAAGAGGGGGAGGTGCTGTTGGCGACTTCTGGCCTGTATTACCTCCCTACAAACCTCTTTTATTCTTTCAACAAGGGAAGAAGGAGCCAAATGGAATACTGTGGAAGGATCTTTTGGGGTCAATGTTTTTACCCAACGTTCATCAACCACATGTCCCAAGTCCCCAAGTTGAGCCAAGGGCTCCACAGTGACATTAGTCCCTTCATCTTCCTATAAAAGACCTTTTCCTGGTCCAACCTAAGAGGTTGGGTCTTTAGACTTACAGTTTAGGCTAATTAAACATTTAAATTTGAATGAAGATCGATTCCTTTTAAATTGATCCTAGACCACTCATTTCAAAGCATCTCAGATTCTACACCTCAATGACTATCAGTTTTACTATGCACACCTTTAGACTCTGACTATCTGCCAACCTCATCTTCAACATGCTGGTATCCTGCTTCTTTTTATTTCATTGCCTCTATCAACTTAATTATTGCCCAACCCATATTGAGCTTTTTACTCCTTGGCATTAATATTTAATTTCCTGTTGATTTAGAATTGGAACCCACATCACTTTTAAGGAATTAGGAAATTGTAGACTCTCTTAAATTGAGAAATTATACAGTACCTAGATTTTTGTAATATACTATACCTATTAAAACGACAATGTGTGAAGCCAGGTTGAATATGCTGCTAGTTTAAGTTTGTTGATAAGTTCTGGAACTATTTTTCCCAATCAATATTTCCCTTACCTATCAACAATTAGGCCTTATTTGCAGATTGTCTTATGGCAGTGCCTTATTGACTTCTGATGCTACTGTGGATTTTTGAGCACCATAAATTATACCTGTTTTGATATTGTTATTGATTATTTTATATGTTATAAGAAGCATATATAATACTGCATTTATTCCAATAAATTTTAAGGTTGTAGATAAAGATTCCTTTATATCTAATTTATTCTAATTTCATCTGTACTATATAATATTTTATACTTAAGAACTTACTAAATTATAGCCTATGACTGCTATATGCTGATAAATAAAGCTTTTATATTTGTAAAGTGCTCCAAATTATTTTAAATGAGTTTTTTAAATTTTGAACTTCTCAACAAAGCTAACATATTTCTATTGATTCCATTATAAGCCACCTAATTGAATTTATCAATTTAACTAGAAAGGCTTATTTTTATAAAACATCTTTAGCTGTTGTCAATGAAATGTAGAAGTGCAAAAGAAAATTCTAGCTCTTACTTTAATATTTGCAGCTTTTATACTCTAATATTAAATTGGGTGGTCTGGCTTGAGACGTAAAGATAAAATTGTTTAGTAAACCATCTTAGCAAAAAATTACTTTAGCTAGTTTCATCCTATAGAATATCCTAAGCTTCAAGATGCCAATGTAAAGTCATACAAATTTTTGAATGGCAAAAAAATGTATTAAATTTTATGTCAAAGTAAAAAAGAGGGTGGTTTAGATATCATGCAGTGATTGTACATGAAAAGCTCAACTAGTGTGAAACATATTACTAATTACTAATCCTAGTTTATCAACACTGACCAAACATTTTATTTATTAAATAATTCACATTTGAAAGCTTTAAAATTTTATGCTAAATGAATTGATATTAATTGGAGCTATGGCATGGTTCTTTTTGGTAGATGATAGGAGAAATTATAAAATTAAAAAAACCAACATGCATCTATCAGGTCTTTATTTGAATGAAATGAACTATCGGTTGATCCTTTGAAAAAGTTATGCAATTTAGGTTAATTCGTTCAAATCAGCCAGTTCTGATTGTAAAACGAATCACCAAAAGTTTAGAGTGTAGAATAGATTAGACTTAAATGCAAAGGTATTATATACTTTCTAATCTGTTTGTTCACAATATCTATGAATGTAGCCTTCCAAGAGCACTATATAAGCCTGCCCAGATGAATAATTGATGTAGCTTGTTTTTGCTGATTTGCTACAAGGTAATATTAAAACATGCTTGCTTTAACTCCAAGCATTTTTGGTACAAAAAGTAAATTTATAAGTTAAACTGATAAACAAAAATTGTGATTCAGGAGAAGGCAGATTTAAAAACTATATAAGGTATGCCAAGCAGGGGATGGATACTACCAAAGCTCAAAGAGCGAAAATGAAAACAAACAGATCATCACCAACATAATAAGTCAACCTCCCAAAATGAGCAAGCAAACCTCAAATGAACAAGATCACAGCTAACCAGGTGTGACAGCGGCGAGCCACTCATCCCACCATGTCAGAAGGGGAAGGGGGATCAGGGGGCTCATTCTCAGCATCAGATTCCTCCTCATAGTTAAGTGCAAGTCAAGATGTCATGTAATGGTGTGGGGTGGTCAGTGACATGTGGTTGGAGATTTTTGATGGTTGGATGTAGAAATTACCTGCAGCAAAAATTTCACCTAGGTACTGGGATAAGAAGTTTTTCACATGAAAATGCTTGGAAGGGAGCTGGGATATCAAAATGGTGGTGGTGCAGGTGTCTTTTGATTTGTATTTTTAAGCTTCAGCCACTTTCTGGATGGCAGCAGGTGTTTTTTGTGAAGGTTGAGGATATCATGTTTGCACTGTGGTGACAGGGTTGGGGCAAAAACACCTGGATGAATACCCTTTGACAGTATCAACACTGATCCAACAGCACCCTCACCCATGTCACTAATATCTGGTTGCTCAGTTGCTGCTACAACAAGCTGGAGGGTAGAGCAAAACACGTATTGTTGGAATTTTTGCCCATATTCCCAGCTGGCTAGATCACTATGATCGCTAGGGGATAATTTCTTACTGAAAGGTTAATTGGATATTAGTTTACTCTTTTTTCAGGGTAACTATGTTTGGGGATTTTAGGTTTTTGCCTGGTTGGATTTGACGGGGATCAATCTGGGTGAATGCTTAAGATCTCATTAGGTAGAGTTGCTGACAAAATAGGTACATTTGATAGTTGATTAACTATCAGGTGTACCAATTGGGATAGTCAGGTTTTATCACTGACAGATTGGGAATTTAAGGAGTAAGTTGCGAGGTGAGTGATGCCATCTGTAACTAGCAAATCAATCTATTGTTTTTGACCTAACTTAATGGGTAACAAGTCACATTACCTAAGCAAGTCGCTTGTCAAATGTGGTTGGTCGGTTTGGATTGAGAGGAAAACGTTAGAGATACATTTTCTGATTCTTTCTGTTTTAGGTCTTGAGGATGTCCAATGACAGAATCCTAGCCAAGATGGGGAAGCCCATCGCTGCTGAGATCAGGATGGGTTTCAATAGCAACAGCTGCCGTTTCATTAAGTAGGTGCCAATTGAGGGTTGTGCACCAAATTCCCTACTATAAATTCCCTAAAGAATTCATTAATAAAATATCACAAATTACATAATCACTTTTACTAGAGTATAGCTTAGTGCATTTTATCAGAATACATTTTATTCTATTCTTTCTCAGGAAATCATTACTGTGTGTGAGATTTGGAAGACTCTTTAAGATAAAGAGTAAGGATCTGAGCGGGGATCCAGAGAAGAAGCTGAAACAAATCTGGGATTGCTGCCAACTGTGTGTCAAACTAAAATAACCATAAACAGGGTTCAAGTGTAGATTGATCTAGGCGGTACAAGAGAACAAATTCCTATTCAATACATCATAAGTATTTTGAAAGGAAATAATGGCTGAGCATTGGACCAAAATCTAATATTTCCATTCAACTACAGATAATAGTCGCCATACTATTATCAAACAATAAATCATCAATTATTATACAATGAGGAAAATACACAAAACCCAAACTTGTGCAATTAATATTATTACAGTGGTTATTGGCTGAGAATAATCAGGAAACCTATAAATTTTTTACACATATACATCTGGCCAGGGGACGTAAAAACGCTGAGGGGTCTGAATGGGGTGCTGCACCAGGATAGATTTTTTTGATTTGGACTTTCAAGTCTTCAATAAAATTTCCCACCTCATAAGTTTCATCCAATTTGGTCCATAGTTCAAATCATATTGGAAATCATGACTAATGAATTTATGGGCTATGGCTGTTGATTGAGGAATAACAAGAAATGAACTGTTATCCAAGCTTTCTCTTGATTAGTTGAAGCGCATGTGGGAGTGACTGAGGAGGGGCCTGATTGGCAGTTGTGGGTGCTGCATTGGATTCAGGTTTTGGGGAGGGGTGGGGAAGAACTGTACTCCATCCTGGAAAGGCAGTGGGGTGTGTGGCATATTGGGGTCCAGGTGATGGCAACGCAGGTCCAGCTTAAGCAGTAAGATAGGAGCATTGATGCTTTGAGTGATCCAACTTAAAGCAGGATAGACAGATATTCTGCCCACTCTCAACATGTACCCAGAATGGGTGGTTGGGGGCAGAAGGAATGACAGAGCGGGGGGGGAATCAACTAAGCTATTGTGTTGAAATTTGGGCTAATCATGGTGAATGCCTGAGGCCCAGCAAGGCGAGCAGCCCCATTGGAGACCACAAACTAAAGGATTGGGTTGGAGCCGTAGGTGGCCAAGTCTTCCATCATCTCCTGATGGAGCACTGCGGGGGAAGGTGAGTGGGCAACCCTGTGAACTGAACCACCATAATGGTGTTGGTGGGGAGTCAGGTGCAAGTTGTGGTGATAATTGTGGCCTAGAAAACAAAGGGTATGGTGTCCATAGTGGTGGCGTCAGCTTCTCAGGTGAAGCTGTGATCAAAATACTCCTTATAGGGGCAGAAATCAATAATTCTGGCTGGCAGCATCACTTCATGGGCTATGTTAATAATGGCTTTCTCTACATATGAAAATAACTTCCCATAAATCCAAAGTCCAAAATGCAGCTGGGAGCAGGGGAGAATGTGTGAGCTGTGAGGCACGGCCTTAGCGTATGCAAGTTGAATGTTGAGATCCTAAAATGGAATAAACTGACCTGAGAATTTTAGTAGGACTGAATGAATGAGTTTGAGCGCGATTTCCCGTTAAACAGAAAATTCTGGATGGGGTTTCATCGCTGCCTCTCATGGGAGCAGCCAGCGGAGAATCTGAGGTCATTAGGGATTGAATGGGAGAAGGTAGGTTGGAGGTGTAGGCTTAGATATCATTTAAATTTGTATTAAAATCGCTCAAAAGTTACTCTGAGCAGAAGGAATTGTCACAACGTAGTGATTGAGTATAGGACAGTACAGATTGTATACTTTTTAAAACAATGATTTACAATCGAGGTTATTAGAGCCACATATTAGCGTTTTTGAGCCCTATTGGTACCCTTTTAATACTAATCTAAAATTAAAATTTGTCAAAATAATATACTCCAAGTATGCCCTTTATCAAATCTTAGAAGTTTTTCTAAAAGAAATTCATGGTGAATCTGCTTCCCAAGGTCTTGCAGTTGATTCAAGTCACCTGACTTCTTTAACCTCTGAGCAGATTCAAATAAAAAATACTTCCAATTGCATTACTTTCATTCAGTTTACAGAGCTGGACTGTTTTGGCAATCTACCCAGTTTTACTTTTTTTCAGGTCTAAGCGTTGAATGCTTTAAGCATAGTTCTAGGCCCTAATTGCATTAGAAGAGCAGCAAGGTACCAAGGTCTTCTACAATCCACACATACGCTATGCTATGCTTTTTCAATATAGTGATGAGTCCAGCCTCTTTAAAGCCAAAAGAGCCAATCTCCATACAAAGAATAAGGAATCTCTAAAAAACAAGTTAAAGACAATAGGATACAATTGAGAATCATGCATCTACCAACCCTAACCTGAAAAGTGTATATTCCATTGATGCTGACCAGAGGGCATTACATTTTTAGTCACTGATTATAAACCTGAAGTTGATAAATCTGAAATCCCCCAATACCGCAGTCATTAATCCAATATTTGCCTATTATGACTCTAAGATCCCCAATTGTGTGGTCCCAAGACCTGTAGTTGCAGGTTATGAACCTACACCAGCTAGCCCTACACTACCTGATTATGTGGCTCCTGAAACTTTGGTTGATGACTCTAAATTTACATCTGCTAACCATCCAATCACTGTATCTAATGTCCTTAAAAGTACAGTTACTGATCATATGGTTCCTGAAATTGAAATCCATTCTTCTAAAAATTTTATCTTTCTAACTTTGGCTCATAGATAGTTCATCTTCTACTTTAACAAATAGACCTCTTGCGAAGCAAAGCCAACAAAATTTTGAAAACATCCTCTGCTCTGATGATGGTAGTTCCAGGACTTTTTTCCTCGCTACTTATATTTATTTTACCACGTAATGTCTATATTTCACAAATTATCTAATGTTTTTTAGCAGATAAATTACTTCAAATCCAACAGCTATACAATCTGATCTTAATAAATCACCTGTACCTTTACTTGCTGACCAAAATGCTTTTAATTCTTTCCAGGTTTCATGATAACAATAGATAAAGTTTAAACTGACCTAATATTCTGGATGCAAATTCACCCAAAAGGTGAGTCCAAATGCCAGGGGCGCTGCAGCTTGAACACGTTAAAAAATGCTGGAAGAGCTTAAACAGTAAGCGCCAAAAGGCCAAAATTTAAATAGCAATGGAGCAATGAACAAGGCTGTTGTGGTCGCAGGGACCGTGGGTCAAGGTGTTGGGAAAGTGGGATTGGATTAAGTTGGTTGAATTTTCTCATAAAAATGAATTTGGAGCAAGGTTTTTATTTGAATTTAATAATAGAAAATTAACTGTCAATTTTCTCAGTGCATTATGACTGCTTAAATAAGCAATAATTTTTTGTAATAGAGTATGAAAATGTGGGATTGAGGCCCTTAAATTTTTCCTAACCCAGAAACTTTGAGCAAGTGAGGGAAAATAAAAATTAATTTGAACCAACTTCAAAATTAATGGTCGCAGGCCAAGTTGCTGTCAGTTTTTCCAAAGATGCCTGTTTTTCGGATTTTCTATGTTTCTGACAATTTGATGACAGCATCACGCCCAAAATGCAATGTGAATTTCTCAAGGCCTCTCATGTAGGGGAGGTCCCAAAGGTTGAGAATGGGTTTGGGGCGTCCAACCTGCCTAGGACCAGTTGCTCTGGCATCCATTTGACCAGGTGAGATTTACCAGATAGAGCGTTTAATTATTCTATTGAGAGTTTAGAGTAGTTGGTGATCTTTGCCAATGGCCTGAGCAATTTGCAAGAGTTAATAAAGATTTGACATTTACCGCTTATTCCGCTGAAGGCATGCACCTGTTAGGTTTTGTTACCAATGGTTTGTGACTGTTGACTAAAGATCCTGCAATCAATTGTTGTTAACCACATTTGGCCCCTTTGCCACATGAGATTTCCAACTTAATAAAAATCCCCTCAATTCCAAGTATTAATTTATATGGATGCAAGGACTGGGGTTGGTAATGGGATCCTTAAAGGGTAGGCCATGACCTACCACTCATCCACCACATGGGCGAGGTCGCCCTGGGAGATGAAAGGGGGCTTTCAACCTTTTCCCTTTTTTGATGAGAAAGGGAACGCCCCCTGATCCAAATGGAGATGGCGCTCCTCCAGACATAAATCAGGGATCTATGACAAGCAAAGTGCATTTCAATTGAAAGACTTGTGATGTTATCTTAACAAGTGAATATGTTAACCTCAGGATGGCAGTCCCCAGTTTTAAATCAAAAGTTTCAGCGCAAATGTCAAGCCATTGGCTACCAACTCAAGTTGTTCAGCATTCACAAAAACTTAAAGTTACTTCCTTTGCCACATAAAGTCGCTATGCAATATAAGCTGCAAAGAATCCTGCATGAAATTTATCCATCTAAGAAGCGAAGAATAATTGTATCAGTGCCAGTGGAGGGATGCCCTTTATGCCACCTCACTCACTTGTACAATTTCCCTGCTATGTACATTTGTGAAAGCAATAGGGAAAATCAGAACCCAGAGTCAGGTAGTGCCTGCCACAATCTAATCTACCCATTGCGCCCCAAGCTACTCCTCTTTGAGGCAGCTGCCATGGCAACAAACCAAACCATTTTCATCTAAAGACTAGCTGCAATTTACAGTGGGTGTGATTTCTGTTATTTTTGTCACATCAATTTATCCTTTGGTATTGTTCTTAAATTAGGATGCCATATCTGTTGTTTATATTTATACTTTGGGTTTTTAATCTATATCTTGAGGCTTTCTGGGATTTTATTTAAAAATTGAAGGCGGATAATTCAAAGGCTACATAATTATTAGTTTTTAGTAGCACCAGCGAAATCACCTAAGAGACTTTCTCTCTCAATGGAAATAACTTGATGGAAAAGGCATAGTTAAGGCATATCACTTGGCAGCTTAGCAGAACCAAGGCAAAAATCACTAAATAATTTTTAACGAAGCCAAAATTAACTTATAACTAAAATGGTCCTTTATTTCATATTTTTCTAACAGTTGGATAGTTCTAGGGAAAATAGGGACCAGTTGAGAATATGAAGGAGTCGCCTAAACTGGTCAGAACAGAGTTATTTAAGGATTTCTCCCAAGTAAAACATTCAAAAAATAATGTGGTAAATGGGGATTAGTCAATGCTGCAATTAAAGCTAATCATAATTTTTGGGCCTTCAGCTGAACATAACATCAACCAACAGCGTAGCAACTTGGAGGCAATAATAATTTTAAGCCTTTAACCAAAAAAGAGTAAATCAATAAATTATAACCTAATATGAATAGGGAAGAATATAATTAAAAGGCGATTTGGTAACACAAAGTTAAGCTTCCCTCACATTGTGGCAAAGCCTAACACTCGTTTTACATTTCAGTTTTTCTGGATAAGCCTATCTAGGCATTTTTAGCTGCTAGTGTTGATAACTTAATTTTTATATAAGCTAGGCAGTATTTTTTGACATAAATTTTATATTTTGCCTGGTAAAACTTTACCATTTGCTACTTATAGTTTATTTGAGGCAAGCTGACCAAGGGATGGATAATACTATAGGCTCAAAGAACATATCAAAAAAATAAAAAGGAAATTAAGCCAAAATGAGGTGCCCAATAATAAAACAAAACAAATAGAAAGATAATACTATGCAATGTCTATTCTGGAAGTTTTGAATTACACTTCCAATGGGGCAGGTTGTATCTTGAAGTTACACTGGGTGGATTCTCAAAAAGGCGATAAAATAAGAATAAAAATACAGGTTAAAACTTGACCTAATTTTTATTTTTCAAAAAAGGAAACATGAATTGGCTTTTTTATGGTTCATAATCTATCAGAGTAAATTAATCTCTGCATGATCGTTTCTTTAATCAATTGATTGGGATAAGATTTATCATTAACCTTGATAGATTGTGATAGATACTCACTCCTTCTGATGATGTTGGGGGAATTGATGAAGGGGATTTTTGGAAATATGCGAACTCAGTAAAAACCCAACACTTCCCCCTCAAGATTTGATTGTGGTGGAGGATGACTTCTTAAAAACCTAGGATGAATATGATTTACCACTAAACCAGTATCAATATGAACAATTGAATACTCTAATCCTTTTCAAAATATAACTCTATAAAGGACCAGACCAATTAGTTCCCAACTTTTCAGTCCGTCCACCCAGCTGAAAACGATAGTACATAACAAAATCCTTAATCTGGTATTTGGTAAGACAGGTTTGTGTTGATTGCTTCTTAAAGTCTCTCTTCTAGTGAAAGTTTCATCTGAATTCATTGCTTGAGCCTGGAGGCGGATAATCTCATCAGCCAAATTTCTCATAATTAAGTCGGAATTTTCTGGGATGCTTTCCTCAAAGATTGTCTGAACACTAGAAGGGACTGAAGGATCCGTCCATATATACACTTGAATGAGGATATCTTGATAATGCAGTGGTAGCTTATCCAATAAGCAAACAAGACACTAGGAAAATAAAAATTTCACTGAGTCGGGTCAATGGATGCTATCTTCCTTAGAATCAAGACCAGGGTCCCATTAACTCGTTCAATGTCCCCATTTGTGGATGGATTATATGGGACAACAAATCGCTGAGTAGTGTTGAATAACTCTTGATAGCTCCGTATAAGTTGTGAGGTAAAAATTAGTCCCATTATCTGACATAAGGACCTTGGGACATCCATGTTGGGAAATGATATGTTGATATAGGAATAACGCTGTAGTCTTTTTCAAAGGGGTAGCAATGGAAATGGCCTCAACCCATTTGGTTAAATGGTTAACAGCCATAATGGTATACTGATGACCATGCAATCCTCGAGGAAAAGGGACTACAACATCAATGCTGTAACGCACTGGCTCCTTCCAATGAGCCACGAATGAGTTGGGCAACAGGATCCATGTTACAGACCATAGGGCTGACAGGGCTCCTGATACTACTCTCCTTGTGCGCGCGCTACAAGATTGGACAAGCACCCCCTGGAAGACAGTTGCAAATATACTTAACCCCAGCAACATGCCTTGACTCCAAGACAAGGTATAAAGGGAGGCAATAGCTCTCCCAAGCTTACTCTCAAAGTCCAATTCTTGTTGATTCAAGCCAAACATGGCTGCAGTTAGGCAATATTTTAAATAAACTCAAACTATAAATATATGAATTTTAAAGTTCTTTTATTTAATATTGGCCAGGTTGATAGAAAACAGAACTGAGAAGCCTCCAGCTCCCAGTTCCTTCCCTATATACACATGCTACAAGCTAATATAAAATATAACACAAGCTTATGGTGCTAATCTGACTAATGCTTGGTGTAAACCTTACAGCAGGATCGCGGAATCCTCACTCAATGGTTCTGTGCCAGTTCCGATTCTCAACAGTTCCGCACCAGTTCCATTTCGAATTCCAAATGAACCGCGAAACTTCCAAGCACCTGTTCCATTCCATTCTTGATTCAAATCCAAATCGAATCTCGAAACTCCCCATTTTACCTGATTCTCGTTTTTCCTCGACTTGGACGCCCATCTGGCTCCTTGGCCTACTCCAAGCTCCTGCCCCTTAGGCGTCCCTGCCAGGACCAACTCCCCCTCCTCCTCCATACATCCAGACACAGCCTGCCCTGTCTTACCAAAGATCAGGGCAATGTGATGCTGAGGATAAACCTCAACCGTCACATCACCCCCCTAGACAGGAAAAACTCTTGGATTTTCTCAGGACATTGGGCACAATCCCTAGCTGACTGCCATGTGGACTCCTCAATAGGATGACCCACCCAACGTACCAAGAATGAACGACGTCCTCTCACCCCTTTGGTGTCAAGAATCTCCTCAACTTCATACTCCTTGGCTCCTTCTCCAGCTGGGAATAAAGGGAAGGACTTTCAGGTGGCTGGCCAAAGAATGGCTTGAGCTGCGATACGTGCAACACTGGATGAGCTCTTGACCCTTCTGGGAGCTTCAGCTCAAATGCCACCTCGTTCACCGCCCTCACTACCTGATATGGGCCAACGCCACCGGCCCCAATTTCTGGCTCCTTACAGGCAAGGCGTAGTTCCGAGCATTCACCAAGACCCAATCACCTCTCTTGAAAGCTCTACCTTCAGATCTATGCCGGTCTGCCTTCCTCTTCTGAGCTGCGACTACCACCACCAAATTCTTCTTCAGGAGCTCCAGGGTGTCACGGGTATCTCGTGACAGTTCATCTGCCGCTGGATTCCGCCCTTGCTCCCTAGGCCCCATACCCTCTGGGTGTTGGCCGTGATTTGCAAAAAATGGGGTCATACCCGTGGATGAATGCTTATAATTGTTATAAGCAAAATGAGCCAGCTTCACCCAATATACCCAGTCATCCTGCCGCCCTGAAACATAGCACCTCAAATACTGCTCTAATATCTGATTTACTCTCTCAGTTTGGCCATCTGACTGAGGATGATATGCTGACGAATGGCAAGCCTTGATCTTTAGATTTCCCAACATGTGGAGCCAAAATTTAGATGTAAATTGCGGACCCCGATCTGACACAATCTCTTCAGGCACCCCATGTCTGGAGAAAATCTCATTTACAAAAATCTGTCCTGCCACTTTTGCAGAAATGGTCGACTGACAAGGGAAAAACTCTGCATATTTAGTTAAACGATCCACCACCACCATCAAAGCATCCATCCCCTGTGACTTGGGCAGTCCTGTGATGAAATCCACACTCACTGAGGACCATGGCCTAGAAGATATTTGAGGCGGCTTCAATTTCCCCCTGGTGCCACCCGTTGGGCCTTTGCCCTGGCGCAAACCACACAATGTGAAACATACTTCCGCACCGCCTCACCCACACCTCTCCATGAATAGTGACGGCGAACAAGATCTAACATCTTCTCTTGACCGGGATGACCTGCCAGAGGATGGTCGTGATTAGCTGCCATTACCTCTTGTTGCAGACTCTTCACCGGGACCCAAATCCTTCCCTCATAGTGTATGATACCACCCCGAACTGAGAATCCCGCATGCCCCCTGCTTGCCTCACCTTCCCCTGTCTCTTCTCTTATCCGTTGGCCCAGCTCACATCTTTGCTGTGCAGTCCGGATTCTTCCTGCCATTCCATCTCTCCAGCCCTGGATTGTTGCAAACAAGTTCTGTGGCAACATCGTGGCTGTGTTGAACTTCCTCAACTCCTCATCAGAAAACACCAGTCCAGAATCACGGCTCAATAAATCTGGCAAGATATTTTGTTTTCCCAGCTTGTATTCAATCCGCAGGTCATATTGAACTAACTCTAAATGCCACCGGGCCTGCCTCTGGTTCATCAGGTGTGGGGACTTATAGTATTCTAAGGCTCAATGGTCCGTTCGGATGACAACTGGGTGCCTGACATACAATAGGTGGTGTTGCCACTCCCCTAAGGCTGCAACTATTGCCAAAAGTTCCTTATCGTAAACTGGATAGTTGGTTTCAGCTGGTGCCATCTTCCGACTGAAATAACAGACAGGATGTTCAACCCCATCTTTATCCTCCTGCAATAACACAGCTCAAAGTGCAAAATTTGACGCGTCAGTCTCTACCACGAATGGTTTGTTTGGGTCAGGGTGTGCCAGAACTGGGGCTGTCAGCAAACTCGTCTTCACTTGCTGAAATGCCCTCTCCTCAGCCTCCCCCAAACGAATGGCACGTTTCCCGTCAGTCTTGTCAACGGCACAGCCCATTGGGCCAGATCCCTAGAAAACCTCCGCACGAAATTCACCACCCCCAAGAAGCTTCGCACTTCAGTCCTATTCCCAGGAGCCTTCCATTCCCGCACTGCTCGCAACTTATCAGGACAGATCGCTATCCCTTCTTGGAGGACCACGTTCCCTAGGAAGGACACCGATTCTTTATTGAACTCACACTTGGATGGCTTCAACTTCAAGCCCGCGTTCCTAACCACCTCCAACACACTTCTCACATCCCTCACATGGTCCTGTATCGATTTGGAAAACACCAGGATGTCATCCATATAGGCAACACAACACCTACCCACTAAGTCCCCCAATACATGATCAATCATGCGCTGGAAAACTGCAGGGGCATTGCGTAGGCCAAATGGCATAACCCTGTACTCGAAGTTTCCCAGATGACATTTGAATGCCGTATACCGCTGGTGCTCAGGGCGAACAGGAATTTGATTAAAAGCGTCCACCAAATCCAATTTGGTGAACACCCCACACCCGGAGATCATGGGCAGAATGTTCTCCATGAGTGGCATTGGATAGGGATCAGGTTCCGTTACCTCATTCAGGCGTCGGAAATCAACACAAGGACGTAACTCCCCCTGACTTGGGAACCAACAGGACTGGCGAAACCACCGGCGACTTGGAGGGCACAATCAAACCCATATCCAGCATCTTCTGGACATAACCCTCCAATGCCTCTCAGGCCCGGGGATTCAACGGATAGACTGGACAGCCCTTTGGTAACTCAGAGCCTTCCTTAAACCGGAAACCAAATGCAAAATCCCCTGTAGGTGAAAAAGGCGCATCACCTTTAGGCTCAAACACCTCCGCGAAATCCTGATACTCCCTTGGCAATCCTTCCGCTGACACACTTGAGGTGATTCCACCCATGTGCTTCACCAACGAACCTTAGGACTGAAACGTCCATTCAAACGACCCCTGGCCTCTAGGCGACAGCAGAACCCTCTCTCTCTTCATATCAAACTGTGGATGGACATGGTGCCACCATCTCATCCCCAGCACCACAGAATGTGGCAGGTGAGCCACGGCGTGAAACTCCTCCCTGAATACCTCCAGGCCTTGCCTCAACAGGACCTTGGCCTGTACTCGCCATGCCGCCGTTCTTTTGGAGGTGTCTGCCAACTTCACCCATCCATCCTTCTGTAATGACAAACCATGGCTTCTTGCCCACTTCTCCTCAACATAATTCTCCCCAGCTCCGGTATCAATCAAAGCTAGAACTTCACCGCAATCCCTTCCTTCATCCCATGAGCACACTGATGGGCAAAATCAGATAAGGATAAGATGAAGTAAGCGGTTTATTTTGAGGTACCAGATTCACCGGTTTCTTGCGAAAATTATAAAGAGCCTTCTTATTCTGAGCCTCAGGATCCTGAGTGGTAATCCCAATGGGAATCCTTGTCTCTCGCACCTCCACCATACCCTCAGGATTCCCTTGACTCTTCTTCCCTTCCTCCACATAGCTAAACCCCTTAGTACCATATATGGGCTCTGAACCTGCCCTTCTTCCACCACTCTGTCCTCGGAATCCCACTGGGGTTCGCACAACTTCCTGACGGGCCCGTACCAAACTCAACTGTCGTTCTACCTGCAAGGCCAAACCCACCTCTTCCTCCAACGTCGCTGCAGGTTTCACCGCCGCCATTGCCAATTATAGATCAGCTTGCAAGTTTTGGCGAAACATGCGTGGAAGCTGAGTCTCAGGTGCCTTTGCTGCTCTTGCCAATGCGCGGAACATCTGGCCATACTCCTCCACTGACTTCTTCCCTTGACCACACTACAGTAAAGCCGCCCAGGCCGAATCCTGCGTCTCATCTGGACATGCTGCACGATCAATCCAATCCAGACATTCCTCCACTGATACAGGTAACCCTGACTGCTCTTCCAAAAGTTCTCGCACCCAGTTGGACTGCTTTACTGGAAGTGCCAACAGAACCTGACTTAACTGCAAGGCAAATGAATCCTCCCCACCCGCTGCCTTTGTCAAACGTCCCTGAAACTGAACCCGGCTAAACGTCTGGTGGATCAGTTCCAAGTCTTCCAATTTCAAAACCGTGGGAATTCTTCCTTTGTCCTTCCCAGGCCCTACCACTTTCCCACCATTCCGGGACACACACTCCAAAACCCGGTATAATTCATGAAGCAAAAAGGCGGTGGAGAATATCACCATCAAGAGTGTTGCAGTATGATTATACCACTTTGGAAACACAACTTCTTCTGGCACCTCTTTTGCTTGCCACCACAACGACAGGAAAGTAAATGAGTTCTGTTTAATGTAACGCACTGGCTCCTTCCAATGAGCCACGAATGAGTTGGGCAACAGGATCCATGTTACAGACCATAGGCTGACAGGGCTCCTGATACTACTCTCCTTGTGCGCGCGCTACAAGATTGGACAAGCACCCCCTGGAAGACAGTTGCAAATATACTTAACCCCAGCAACATGCCTTGAATCAAGACAAGGTATAAATGGAGGCAATAGCTCTCCCAAGCTCACTCTCAAAGTCCAATTCTTGTTGATTCAAGCCAAACATGGCTGCAGTTAGGCAATATTTTAAATAAACTCAAACTATAAATATATGAATTTTAAAGTTCTTTTATTTAATATTGGCCAGGTTGATAGAAAACAGAACTGAGAAGCCTATAGCTCCCAGTTCCTTCCCTATATACACATGCTACAAGCTAATATAAAATATAACACAAGCTTATAGTGCTAATCTGACTAATGCTTGGTGTAAACCTTACAGCAAGATCGCGGAATCCTCACTCAATGGTTCTGTGCCAGTTCCGATTCTCAACAGTTCCGCACCAGTTCCATTTCAAATTCCAAACGAACCGCGAAACTTCCAAGCACCTGTTCCATTCCATTCTTGATTCAAATCCAAATCGAATCTCGAAACTCCCCATTTTACCTGATTCTCGTTTTTCCTCGACTTGGACGCCCATCTGGCTCCTTGGCCTACTCCAAGCTCCTGCCCCTTAGGCGTCCCTGCCAGGACCAACTCCCCTCCTCCTCCATACATCCAGACACAGCCTGCCCTGTCTTACCAAAGATCAGGGCAATGTGATGCTGAGGATAAACCACAACCGTCACAAATGCTGACCACCTCAAACGCCTTAGTTGGGGGAATAACTTGGTGTTGATATGTAGGGTTGGTAGTTCCATGGCTTTTACAAATAAGACATGAGTCAAGGGTCTCTTGAATGAACTCAGTCATGTTGTTCCAATAGTATCAAGTCTTCAACCATTCTTTAGTCTTCTTTAAGCCACTATGACCAACTTGTTCATGACCTTCCATCACAGCGTGAAATCTAGAGTTGGGATGCAAAAAGGGCAAGCACTTGGATTTGACTTTCTTATATAAAGCTCCATCTTGAATCTTAGTATCCTTGGTAATTGATTTTAGATAGGCTCAATCCTCTTCAGTCTCTCGATCCCATAGCTCAGGTCATCCAATAAGATTATATAAGCGTTCTTCTTTTTCTAGTTCCAAGGTCAGAATAGGCAGTTGGGGCAGCCCATCAGCATTTTGACTCTGAGCCCCTGAGCGAATAAAAATGGAGAAATCGTAATTTTGCAACCTTAAAGCCCAACGGGCCAACCTCCCATCAGGATCCTTCATATTCTGCAACCATTGTAAGGAGGAATGGTCGGTAATAACTGTGAAATGGTTACCATACAAGAAGGTGCGGAAGTGCTTGATTGCTAAAATTACTGTCAAACATTCCTGCCCATTGCTACTATAATTTAGTTTGGCCTTTGACAAAGTTTTACTATATTAAGCAACAGAATGATCATTCTTTTCTTCATCACACTGAGATAAGATAGCCCCAATAGCGACATTGCTTGCATCTTTATGTAGAAAGAAAGGCTTATCAAATTGGGAATGATTTAGGACAGGTGTCTTAATCAAGGCGGTGCGCAGAGAATTGAATGACTTTCCTTGAGCTGACCCTCACTCGAAAGACACTCCTTTTTGCAATAGGTGAAGTGAGGGTTCATCCATATCAGTAAAGTTGGGAATAAATTGCCGGTAATACCCAACCATGCCAAGAAAGACTTTAAAATACCGTAAAGAAGAGGGAGGAGGCATCCGTTGAATGGCTTAAACTTTGTTTGAGAGGGATCAAATTCCTTTAGCTGAAACCTGATGTCCTAAAAAATCCATTTCGTTTTGAAAGAATGAGCATTTGGAGGGTTTGAGTTTTAAGGAAGAGCCCCAAATTTGGCTGAAAACTTCTTTTAGATGGTTTAAATGCTCGGTAAAAGTTTTGGAGAGCACGGTAATATCATCAAGATATACCAGAACACAAGTAAGCTTTAGATCCCGTAGCATACTGTCCATGGCCCTTTGGAAGGTTGCTGGGGCATTGCTTAGGACTTGAGGCATGTGAGTTGGATTAAACAACCCTTCACCCAATTTGGGCACACTTGGCATGATCTTCTGGTAATAACTCGATTTTCCAGTATCCACTGGCTAAGTCTATGGCTGAAAAATAGTTGGATACAGCCAACAACCTAAGAGAATCATCAATCCTAGGTAAGGGATAACAATCTCATCGATTAATAGCATTTAAAATAGCAATAATCTGTTGCGACTTGATGAGAACCATCTTTCCTCTTAACCAACAACAATGAGGATGCCCAAGGACTATTGGAGGGTTTTAATAATCCAGCCCCCAACAATTGATATAGCTCCTTAGTAACCTGGGCTTCTTCTACTTTAGATTTATGATAGGGCTTCGCACAAATAGGAATGTGATCACCAGTTTCAACAGTGTGCACTACTCCCTTCATCTTCCCAAAATTGTAAGTATGCCTAGCAAAAATGTTGGAATTTTTGTCTAATAATTATAGCACTTGTTTCTCCTGTTCCTTAGAGAGGTGTTTTATGATAGCAGGACCCACAGTAAGGATTTCCTGATCACTTTCCAATCCAAAGTCTTGTAAACTCCCATTGGGTTTAACATCATAGATACGAAATAAGGGCAACATCTTGACATAAGCAATTGGATGTTCTTGATCTATCAGTTTCAGCTCATTGGTAAGGTTCGCCAGTAAGACAGATAATGATCCTGAATAGGCATAATCCATTACTCCAGGACAAGGTAAGAGCTCTTTAGCAGAAGGATTGACAATGCCTTGAACTTGTAACAAATGTCCCTTTGGAATTGACAAAAGCTAAGAACTTAATAATTACTTGCGACTTTGGAAGAATAGCTAATTTTTCAGGGGAGAAAATAGGTCTCCCTTCTTTTTTATCCGCTGATGTAGGAAGTAATTTTACATGAGGATCTTCAACGTGATATTGAAGTGAATAAGACTTTTTAGTTCCTTCTAGAAGACATAACCCACGTTGGGTAGAAGCATGATCTGATAAAAGTAAGGGAACTCTATACCTCAAGAGAGGCAACAACGAGTCAGGGTGTTGATAATTCCATCGAATTCTCATAAAAATTGAAACCCAAAAGTAAATCATAACTCAAATTATCTAGTATAATGGCTGAGATAGTAAAGGTTAATTTCCCAATTTTTCAGGGGAAAGGATGAAAAAGCTCCAATAGACCGAGTACTCTGAGGTCCAGCTGTGCCATATTCTTCATAATGAGAAATATCAAGTGTTAATTTGATCTGTTTAACCAATTTTGATGAGACAACATTCACCTGGGATCCAGTATCTATGATAGCTTTGGCATTGACTTGATTCACATAGAAGTCAATACGGGTAATGGTGCTTCCAAACTGAGAGGATAATGCCAATAAGGAGGGCAAGGAATAAGAAGAATGTATATTTTTATTACACTCAATAGAACTTTGATGCTCTTGCTGCGCACTCATATCATTACCAAGGTGCAGAATCTTATTGGTCTTATCTCTTTTCTTCTTTTTATCTGCTTCTTTCTTAAAACGATCTTCAGTATGGAAATAGTGATGACAGTAGTTACACTGGATTGGCCTAGTGTTATCAGGAATGGCTCAGACTTTGGGGCGACTAGGTCTAGGAGACTCATAAACTCGGGGTTTCTCGGAGAATTGAGGGGGTAATTCCAATAAGGCCTCCTTAATATCCAAAATACTTCACATTTATTTTTGACACTGATAAGATAAACTTGCATTTGAACTCTGTAAAAGCTGACAGAACTGCGGTAATTGAATCATCCAAGTTTAACTGACCACAGGCTACTAGAGTTTGAGCTTCCCAATAGAACCAATTAGCAAAGTCTATGATAGATTCATTTTGGTGGGGCTGTATACCCATAAAAGCCTGCTTTTGCGAGGATAAGGTTTGCTCACTCCCAAATTCTTTGATCAACGCTTCTTTAACCTGAGTCCAAGTAGAGCAAGTTATTAAGTGGGGAACCATAATATCCTGAGCCAATTGGGTAAGGCAATTAGGCAAGTAATTCATTTTTTGGTGATCTGTGGCCTCACTTAATGCCTTTTTCATAAATATAGAGAAAAGAGATAATGCTGCCTTCCCCAGGGGAGTATTTGTCCTTGAATACTGGCTTGAAACTCATGGAGCATTGGTGGTCAAAACATGCACTCCAGGCTGTTCAGATTGAGTAGAAACATAAGAGAAGTAATCTAAAACTTGAGAAGAAAATTGAGGGTAAGGATTAACAGCTTCAGTACAAATTTCATTAATCTGATGATTCAGATCAGCATACCCTACTTTCTCATCTAGTCGGCAAGATAGCCCAAAAATCTGTTCCTGCTGTGCATGGTACTTGAGTTCCAGAGTCTCAATTTTCGCTTGTAGCAGTTCCCCTTTTGATTTGCAAGCATGTAGTAAGATATCAGTGTCCTTGGCCCATTTTCCCAGATTGATAAATTCATCAGATAATGACTGCAGTGACAAGAGGGAATTGATTGGTACCCCATCAGGGGTTAGGTTACACCCTTTAGCCAATTTAGAGAACTGTTCACGCAAGTGGTTCATCATGTTTAAAAGAGAGTCAATTTACTGGTAAGATCCTGAGTGACCATCGGCACCTGGAGGTCCCCAAGGTCCATCTGCGCCTGGGGGTCCATGGGGCCCATCAGCTCTGGGAGGTCCGCGGGGCCCTACAGCCCCAGGTGGCCCATGAGGTCCTTCAACCCCAGGAGGACCCATATTTCCAGAGGTTAATCTACTTCATTAACCCGGAATTGAATTCCTGAGTATAATTGTTCCAATTGAAAGAGATGGGTTCTAATTTCCTCCTCTATTGATTGTCTACTCTCAGAGAGTTGGGAAATACCCTCTCTCCAATCTCTTTGAATTTCCTGAACTTTCTTGGGAATCTGTACATCAACAAAATTTGACATCCCATAAATTGAGCTGAATGAGATGCTGATGTACTTCGTTGAGGAAGGCTCAATTATTAATGATAGCATCACGATTATCTTAGCTAAACTCAGAGGCTGACTTGAAAATTTGGAAATATAATTATTCAAGGATTGGAGTCCTTCTAGTAAATTGAGCATCCCTTGATGGTGCATTCCAACTACAGGTAGCAAATGGTATAAGGTAGGAAGTACAAGTTAGTGCAAGTATTGCTTGAGGCCAATTCCTGGCATTTGAGAGGTTTGCAGCACTTCTCACAATATAGAAGGTACTGTATTAGATTAAGATTGGGTAGAACGGATTCCAGGGATTTATGCCCCTTCAAGCAATTGATTAATAATATTTTCTAAATCCTCAGGCGGAATTTGAAAGTCTGAGGTAAAACTTAAGTTAGGATTATAAAATTCCAAATTAGCCTGATATTACAACGTGGAGGGTAATCTTGGGATTTAGGCTCCAGTTGAACGAACCCATCATAAAATAATACCTTGCTCTTGGTCTTGAGCCTCATCAGGTGAAAAATGAGAATCCATGGTAATGATATACGTTGTCACTCGTGCATAACTCAGAGTTCTCCTGTAGTGAGCACCAGTCTGGATGTTTTGAATTACACTTCCAATGGGGCAGGTTGTATCTCGAAGTTACACTAGGTGGATTCTCAAAAAAGGCGAGAAAATAAGAATGAAAATACAGGTTAAAACTTGATCTAATTTTTAATTTCAAAAAGAGGAAAGATTTATAGGCTTTTTTATGGTTTGTAATCTATCAGAGTGAATTAATCTCTGCGCAATCAAATCTTCAATCAATTGATCAGAATTAGAATTATTTTTAACTTGATAGATTGTGATAGATTACTCGCTCCTTCTGACGATGTTGGGGGAATTGATGAAGGGGATTTTTCGGAGATATGAGAACTCAGTGAAAATCTGACATCTATGAACTGCTAATTTGCTATAGCAGAGAGGGGAGGGGGATCCAAAAGGCGCTTTAATAACTAACCATTTGGCACGTCTGGCCCTGATGAAGGAAGAAAGTAAAAACATGGAGCATTCATGGAGTGAGGTGCAAGGTGTGCTAATGGAGGGTTAAATAATTTTAATAGGCTATGTTTAGAGCTTCAAATAATTAGTGAGGTAATGTTAAGCATTAATGTAAGAATTGGATAAACGAAAATGATAAGGCATTTTCAGTGGAAAGTTTTATTGGATTAAAACTTTTTCTATTAACATGTTGCTTTAGAGTAAATGTGCAGTTTTATAGGAATTTGTGAGTTTTATTTTTTTTGCTGTGTGGGGAATTTCAGGGAGAAATTTACAACCATTTGATACTTTCATTATACTGAATTTTTATTAATTTATCTATAATTAGCCTTTAATAACATTTGGTTAACTGGTTGGTAAAAGACCAACTTTAGGCTTGTATGACTAAAAAAGAATAAGTATTATTACTCATCACTAACAGAAAAACTTACCATTGGTCTTTATAAGAAAAATAAGGGACTTTAGATAAGATAGTCTAAGAGTCTTAGTATTAGTGAAGCGAAACTTTTCTCTCTCATTGCAATCACTTCTGCAACATATTCAATTCAAGTCTAGGTAAGTTTGATAATCTCATCAAGGAGATTAGTGTGTACCCAGTGTCAGGTAGCAGTTGGGCGAGCAAAGTCAAGGGCACAGGAGCGGGCCCCGCACCAAAAAGTTTTATAAACGCCCTGGTGAAACTGGCAGCCTAGATAAATTTTATAAAAAACTGGCGGTTAGCATATCCCTGAAAATTTTTCCTGACCGAGCATACTGCAACCAGTTCATTAATATGACGCACTCCCAGCCAGTCATCAGTGGAGCATGGGGCGCAAGTCTTCCTGGATATACAACAAATGGCACTTAGGAAGAAGTTTGTGGAGATTTACACAAATTTCCCAAACGCAGTGTACATCACACCACACTCAATGACTTGCAGTTTGCTGAATCTTGGGTTTGAAAACAAAAATATGGCGGACAAAGCCGCAAAAGTGCGGGTGGTGGTGGACCTCCAAGATGGTCAATGGGTAGTCAACATGAAGTGCACTCATTGGTCTATTTCTAACCAAATCTTCTTAACTTTTGACTTCCTACCTACAACAATTAAGCGCACCATGCTGGAGCACCACCTGAAGGCTGAGCTCACCAAATATGAAGAAACTAATCCTTTGAGATGCAGCGATTTACGCTCATGTCAGACCTGTGCATGGGAAAAAACGATTACTGTATTCACCACATCTGCAGAAGTAGTGAAAGATTTGACCCAAATTCCTAATACTACTTTTGTGGAAATTGATGGGCTTGATTCCACCCATTCAGGTCACTGTGGATAGTGCTATCCTATCTGCACCTTCTGTCACGCTTTTGGCCACATGGCCCATACCTGCCCCACCAAGGAGGGCATTAAATAAAACAAAATCATCCCAGATGCAATGAGAGGTGCAGCTGCCCACTATGAACCAGAAATAGACCCTGACGCCGCCTTCCCTTGGGGTGCGCCTGGGTGCTATATTCAAGTTAAGCCTATGTCCCCGCAGGAACATAAAAAGGCCAAGCAGGCCCACAGAGCTGTGGCCAAGGTGGTGGCCATGGCTGCATCCATGACCCCGCATGCCTAGCTCCAGGAGGACATCGAGTCATTTTCTGCAGGAGTGGTTTGCAAATTCTTCCACCAATCAGATTGGGCCACCCACCTTGACAACCTGATGGGTGAGTCGGTTCTAACCAACCAATGCTATCAAGCCTCAATTGAAACAAAGTTGCTCACCAGTATCCCTGTCAAAATTTCACCATCATGCAATGATGCACTGCTGGTGCATACAATGCCAAAAATTCTTTCCACAGGGGGAAAAGCAGAATGCAAAAGCTTAACGCCAACCCCACAGCAAAAGCATCACATACTAAAACATTTCCATAGCACAGAATACCTGTTCTGCCATGTAACAACGTGATGAAAAAGAGAAGCCTGAAGGGCATGGGTGCCCTTCCCCTTGCACCTAAGGTGCAATGGGGGAGCCTTTACTATAAGGACGGTGAACAGTGCTGGACCCAAGGCCTCACCATCCTGGGCTAGGAAACTGAGTTTTTTAAAAAATATACCCGTGGACATTCTGGCCATTCAGGAAACCCACTGTTTACGTAGAGCATTGAACACATGAACAACTATGCTCATCTCTTCCCTTTCCTTTTGGTCACCGCACTATGGTGCTTATTTGCATGATTTATAATTTTAAATTCTTTTGTCTACATCATACCTTGATGGCCATGACCTTGCTGTATCCTTTTCATGGAATGGCGAAGTGCATGCTGTCATTAACATATCCGCCCCAACCTGTGCATGAGCTCGTCAAGAATTTTTTTAGCCATTAATTCTCTCTAGCTTCTCCATGACCCATTTATTGTAGGCGACATGAACTGCTGGATCAACCCAGCCACCAACCTCTGGCCCTTGTCACCTACACCCCCACAGGGGCATGTAGAACTTCACGTTCTAAAGGCCACTTTGGGGTTGTTTTATACTCTTCCACTTAAGCACCACTGCTCACAAAGATGTCTTGTCCCCATGTGCCAACAGCCAGCTGAGGTGTATGTCCTGCATTGATCTTATTTTCGCATCATTTATAATCAAGTCTCAAAATTGGCCACTTTACAATGACAAAACTAGATTTATCTGACCACAGGATGGTATCGTTCTCCTTCTCTTTGTCACATCCAGTGGTACAGGCGCCGAAGTGGTGCAAACTCCACCCAGCTGAAATCACATCTCTTAGGTTTTCCTTTTAGGTAGACATGAAAACATCAGCTCCAGAATTTACCACACTGTTATGTGCAGACCCACTTTCTACCTGGTCACCCTTCAAAGTGAACCATCCGCCAGGCATACCACATTTCATCACGTCACTCTTAGGCTTCCTAAGCAGTCGTTTTTGCATGCTGGCAGAAGTGGACCACCTGGTATCAAATGTCCCAGCGGCAGATTACAGCCCAGTTTTGGGTCATATGTGGGAAAAAGTGTGAACTCACCTCGATGCACTGGTAAGACAACATAAACATAGAGTTTGTGTTCATTATTTAGCAAAGCATATAACGGCGGGTAACATGTGCTCCGCTTACTTTTTTTTTTTGGAAATTTTTCACACCGTGACAGAGCTTGGCCTGCACACAGGTGAGGCGGCCAGACCACTCCATCGCAGATACTTCAAGTGTAGTGAAAATAAAAGTTAAACTATTACTCCAAAATTATATCTCTCTGATTCAGTTCAGTCAGCTGAAGTAGACAATTTTCTCAAAATTGCACATATCCACACTGTTTCCCGTTATCCAGAGTTGATGAAATTAATTTCTTGGGATGAACTCTGGTCTTCCATTTGCGGTGCACCAAATTGGAAATACCTTGGCCCTGATGGCATTTCTTATTAGTTCTATAAAATATACTTCAAATATTTTTCCTCCTTGCTGCTTGCCTCAATGAACTAGTGCCTAATAAAGATGCGCCTCCTCCCTGGAGGACAAGAGGCCAACACAATAACGTTGTACAAGCAAGGGGATTGCTGGACTTGGCCAACTAGCGCCCCATATCACATCCTAACATGGATACTAAACTTTTTACCAAAATCATGGCAAATCGCCTAGGAGTAGTTGCCTCTGCTCTCATTTCCCTTGAGAAATTTGGTTTCATTCCCAAAAGGTCTATTTGGGACAACATTCACACCGTAGCCAACGTCTGTCAATTCACAGCTTCTGGATCACTTCTTTTTTTAGACCAGCAAAGGCCTATGAAAGAGTCAACTAGATTACCTCAGAGCCTGCCTCCACAAGTTCCACCTCCCCTTTCGTTTCATTAATTGGGTGATGTTGCTCACGGAATCCACCACAATGGCTGTGCGTGGCCCTGGCTTCCTCACGGATGTAGTCCGCCCTCAAAGGGGCCTACGCCAAGGGGACCCTCTTATCCCACTCTTGTATAACTTCAGCCTTGACCCACTTCTTTAAAATTTGAATGCCCGCCTTACTGGTGTCATGTGCAAGGCCAAGCACCAGTCAAGATGTTGGCGTTTGTAGATGATTGTGCAGTTGGGGTGTCTAACAATCATGATGCACGAGCGCTTGAAGCTACTATCCAGGTTTACTCCAGGGTAAGTAATGCTGCACATAACGCCTCCAAAACCGAAATTATTCTCTTTTGTCAGTACCAAGCCCACTGGTCACCAGCTCCCCGTTTTCTGCATGCTTCAGCAACTTGCTCAAGGGTTTGCTTGCCCTTCCCTGCCCTGCCCTGCCCACCCCACACCGCCCCGCTCATGCTCCCCTTTGTACCAAGACTCACCGCTGGTCCATTCCGCCATTTGGGGGTGGGGCTGGAGGCGGGAGGATACGCCTCAACGGTGATGAAGCATCATATCCTGGACAACGTTATGAAACGCTTAGCTTCCCTCAGAGCCTGCCAAACCTCCCTTACAGGCAGGGTATTGCTAGCCAACTCTATGCTTCTTTTAAAATTTGGTTTTGGCCCATGCTATCGGTTTCCCCCTTATTTCTTCAAGTCATGATACGCCCTTCTGCAAGGGTGGCATTGGTTAGGCAGCCAACCACCAGTGCGCCTGGATGTCATGTTTGGCCTCCGCCATAGTGGTGGCATGGGCATGCTCAACTTTGAGGCCCACGCTGCCAGAATATTTGGTATCTGGATCGCTGTAATTACCAACTAAACAGTCTCAGCCCAGCACTGGTCACGCGTGGCTTGCTCCAATTTCTCCCACGCCCTGGGCCTCAGCAATCATACCCACCCCCATTCTTTGTTAAAGTATCATGCCTCACACCCTTCTGCTGCGGGCCTGCATGTGACGTCGCCCCACTTTAAAAGAGTTCTCCTCTCCATGCAGAGCGCTGAGTGGAGAATTTGCATCAGTGGGCGCACCGCCCAGAGGTGGCGCCCTACTCCTCAGTTCACCCAGGAAGTCCAAGGACAAGCCATTCTGAACAGTGTGATACCCATGAGGACCCCTGTCATGGCCAGGGTAAACTACCTGGACATGTTTGACATCCACTACACCCTCAATACCCAGAAAGCCCTTTGGAAGTACGCCCACCACCCTCTTCTGCAGCTGCATATTTGTTCCCACGTGTGGCACTGCTTGAGATCGGCATACTTTAATGCCAAGCTTTCTAATGCTTTGCACTCATCTTGTGTCATATGCGACCAGTATTTAACTTTGGTTCACATCCTGGAGGAGTGCCCCCCATCAAAATCAATCTGGCGTGAGGTTCAGCATCTCTTTCGCCAGGATAAGACACAGTCCTTCAGCCTATCTAAGTACATCTTCGCCTTATCCTTGATTCCCCATATACCATCTTCTCTTAAAGCCAAAATGGTTGCAATCGCTATGTGGACTATCCTTTTGGTTGTCTTGGATGCTATTTTAGGATCTACTCCCATCCTCCATGAAGCTGTACGCTAGTTCCAGTCGCACCTTGTGGAACACTTTCAAACATGGTTGTTCTGGTATCTACCATCCCATCGCCATTAGTTGGTCTCATCCTGGTTTCCAGTTTGTTCATAACTTCAGACCCTTTCCTGCATACGTGCTTAATTGTGGTGCAAGCCCCTACACAGTAACCCCCCTTCCATTTCTTGGCGTTCCCGCTGGCAACTGGAGATAGCGTTTGCTTCTCTGGGGTGCCTCCCCTTGCTGATGCTAGTCTCTTTAGCTTACATATTGGAAGTGTCCGTCCTCTGGTTAGCCTTCCCTTAATAGAATTCAAAATATTAATATTAGTGAATCTTTAATTAAATACAATTTGGACAATTTTGCATTTGGGATTTATTTCATTTTTATTTATCTGAGGCGAGTGAACCTAGGGACGATACCATACCAATTATTGGGGACTTGGGAATCAAAATATGGAAAGGATGAAAAATCCTAGTAAAACTCTAAGAGAAGCATTCTGATAGGCTGGAAACTCCCTGGACTAATTACAAACTTCATAACCAGAGTTTATGTACCAAGATGTCAAGTATTACATTTGACAAAATTTTTAGATATCTTATTTTGTATAATTTTAGCATATCTTACTTTTACTTGTACTTAATCCGTCCTCATGATATCAAATTCATGATTGTATTAATACCTTATTTATTTCACCAACAGAGTACTACAGTTAGAAATGTTAGCAAGCTTTAGAATACTAACTTTTTAAGTTTATACAAAGCATCTTTTTTGCGCTTAAGCCTAGCCACCATGAAATAAAAAATTGATTGCGTACATATTTGATGGATCAAGACAATTAATCTACTCAATATAAAGAAACAACACATAGCATACTGTAATATAATAAAGCATAGCCTAGTAGATATCAATATAAAAATTACTTCTCTTATTTTAAATATTCATATTGTTGGAATTTTAGATGATAAATGAGTTAAGAACCCTGCTCCTTAACCCCTCAATAAGTTGACTCTTAAGCCCTCACAATAAAAATTCATCCTTTTTTGCGGCAATGAGAATTTTTGATCTATAAGTATTATATTCCTATAATTGGTATTTATGCTTTTTGTAATTTCACCTCCACTTCCCAAACTTTAAAAGCACGGCTTCCACCACCAAAGTCATTAGGAATGATTGTTATAGATTTGGCAGATAGCTGATATAAGCTGTGGGAGTTTGCACAGGCTTTTCCAACTGAGCAATCAGAAAGATGATATGGAGATTGCCAATCCTCAGAGCATACTTAAAAATATACTATATATGGAGCAATTGCCCCAACGACACATTATTTTATATTAATAGTTACAGCAGTTACTCTTGTTTCGCTCTCTTCTGCTACAAGCAAACTTCCTCCTTCAATCATCTCATCCCACTTATATACAAGAGACTTTGGACAATGCCACTCCTTTGGCTTAGCTTATTTTGTTCTGCCATATTCTCATTGGATATGGAAGAGTATGGTATTCATACATTCCTTATTTACTTAGTAAGGAATGATCTATCAAATATTCATATAAATTGACATTGCCTTATTGCCTTATTTGGAGGCGATATAATATTATCCCTTCCAACCCAATATCGCCTCATCACAAGGCGCTTGAAAAATCATACTATTAATCATTGTCAGCTGATTCTTTTCCAATCTGCCATGTCTATTTTGGGCTTATTGTCCAGCCATATCTCGAATTTTGACACTACCTCCTTTGACTGGATAATAAGCTCCTATTTCTTTTATGCCCAAAGTAACTTTGTGTGTACTTAGTTGATAATCTGACCGCTTGTGGGGTCCCTAATAGTATAAGCATCAACACCTGTTTTCTCAATCACTTCAAACGGACCAATTCAGATACTGCCTAGTTTGTGCTTCTGCACGAACCCATCTTGGTCATGGAATAGAACCATGTCTCCATCTTTAAACTGAGATAGATTGCTACGCCGTACTTGATTGGCAGCCTTATTCTTTAGCTTCTTGCTAAGCTGAATGAGTATACTTTGGTTTGCAATTTTATTAATGTGTTCACTAAATTAGTCAGATAATGTTGTGGATTTATTCCACCTATATCTTTTATGCAAGCATAAAGCAGTGCCAGAAGAGCAAAGTGTCGCCCATTAGTAGTTGAAAGGGACTATTCCCCATGTCGGAATGATAGCTAATGTTAAAGGCAAAGATGGCGGTCTAAAGGAGGGAATTCCAATTGCAAGGTCAATCCATTATCAATTTCTGAAGTATGTTCACCAAGGTCCCGTTAACTTGTTCAACCATCCAGTTGGACTCAGGGTGGTATGGGGTTGTCAGGTACTTGTGAATGCCAATCTGCTCGTTTAATTCCAGAAGGATATGAAAGGTTAAGTTGGTACCGTTATTGGTAAGAACTAATCTAGGGCAGCCATGCCACTGGATAATGCATTACATTATAAACTTAGATACTGTGACTGCCTACAAATCCCGTATCACCCTTGCTTTGACCCATCTGGTTAAGTGGTCAATCGCCACCAGAATGTACTTGGCCCATTAGCCCCCATTGGCATAAGGCGACGGCATTAAGGGAAACTGTATGCCAATAAAAATGGGGTTTCACTAATTGGTATGAAGTCTTCTGGTGGAACAGCTTTTCCACTTGGCACTGGTGGCAGCAGGAAATGGTTTCAGACACGTCAAAGTTCATGCTTTCTTAATAGTACTGAGGGCGTAACAATTCCAACATCTTGCACATGCCCCATTTCTGGCTGCTTTATGTGCGCTCATGATAATACAAGGTCATTCTGAGGGTCATGGAAAGTTTATTGTAGAGTCACCAATACGCTTGTACAAAACCCCATTCCACTGTAAGGTATTTGATCACATCTTGTTAGACGCTTTTATGAGTTTTAGGTGGTTCATTATCATATTTTTACTAAAATTTTGTCATACATCACATCACTTTAATCTTCTGTGACAGCAACTACAATTTAACTCGACAAGAAATCAGCATTCTGGTGTTTTGCTCCTTGTTGGTGGAGAATCTCAAAATCAAAAGTCTGCAGTTTTAGGGCCCGTCAGGCTAGATGCTCTTTAGGCTTCTTGAGGCTCTGTAATCAGTGTAACAAATAATGATCCGTTACAGCTTAAAACTTCACTCTAAGCAAGTAACTCAAAATTGCTTATATGCATATATCACCGCTAAGTACTACCACTTAATTATGGTATATTATTCTCATGGAAGTTCAGACTTCAACTGCAGTATGCAACGGAATGCTCCTCCCCCTCATCATTTTTTTGGGTTAGTGCACAATGGCGGAAAGGGATGATCCATATAGGCAATGTACTCTTTAACAAAATTGAGATAGTGCAGCACCAGTGCACTGCTTAGCGCCATCCAAAATTTATCAAAGGAGCTTTGTCAACAATCCATCCATTTAAACTCAGTATCTATCTTTAATAACTCAAATAGCGGACCTCCAATACAATTAAAGCTGAGTATAAAGCGGCGGTAGTAGCCAAATATCCCTAAAAAGACTTATAACGCGCTTATGGGCTAGAGTAACCTTTTGAATAGTCTCCACCTTGGCTGGTTAAGTCTTCAGCCCGGTTGCATCTACCACAAACCCAAGGATTTCCAGTTGGTCCTTAAAAATGGCATTTACAGGGCTTGATTTTTATGTTTGCCTCTGCAAGCCGGAGGAAGACCTCCTTCAAATGGGTAATATGCTTAGAGAACTATGTGAAAAGACTTTGATATTGCTGAGTTATACAAGGATGCACGACAGCTTCAGGTCACCAAGAATGGTGTTCAAGGCCCATTGGAACGTTGCCAGGGCATTAAGCAGTCCTTGTGGCATCTGTTTCAGTTGGAAAAGTCCTTTGGACGTGATAATGGAACATTTCTCATGTTCCACCACAAGCGACTCAATTTGCCAAACTACAAATATCATATCCATCGCTGAAAAGTAACAAATTCTACCTACCAATCCAAGGCATTGTCAATTTGTGGCAAGGGGTATGAGTCTTATTTGGTAATGCTGTTAAGCTTCTGGTAGTCTATTACTACCCAGTTGGTGAGATCCTTCTTTTTGATAATCAGAACAGGCAAAGCCCACGGATTCTTTGATGGTTCAAGCGTCCCTTGATCTAGTAGCTTTTTGATTTTCTCTGTTACTACTTCCTCAGCTGCCCTAGTCTTGCGGATCAGCTGAGACCAGATGGGGGATGATCCCAGTGTCCACTCAATGGACCACTCCCCACACACCCTAAATTGTGGCCATCAATGGCAAAGATCTCCTTATGTTTGTAATAAAGCTTTTGCCTGAGCTTTTTGTTCTTCTGATAACCCATTAAATTTTCGCAAGGTACCACTGCCATTATGCTGATCTGTGGTTTGAAGAGTAGACAAAAATTCATACAGAAATCTGAATTCATAAACCTGGAGGTCTTCTACTTGGGTCAAGTGTAAAAAACACCACTATTTGGTGTCGGCGGATTTGCATTGGTTTGTGCTGTAGATTCACTAACAAAACTTTGATCTCCTCATGTCCCAGGAGTATAATGCCTGGAGCCACGTGGGGCTCAAGCTGCAATTAATTATAAGGGCCAATGATCTCCCTGTAAAGCCCAGCTGGCACTTTCATCTCTAACTCAGTGTTTACTATTAATTGGTGTCCTGAAAAGATGGATATAGCTCCAGCAGCTCTGAGAGGCAGCCCTTGATATTCATATACCTGCTTAGGGGAGGGCCCAAGTCTTGCTCTTTAGACAATGGTAGCAAACTGGAATCACCCCATCACTATAGCCAGGTTGATATGTCCCATGTGCACTGAGTCCTTAGGCACTCCTCTGAGTTAAAATAATTTGAACATATTGCCCAAAATTATAAAAGTATACTCTGTCATATTGACTAAAGCCTCATAATGTCACATGAAAGCAGTTTCAACTAACAGAAAATAATTACTGTTTGGTAACACTATTTCTGGGGCTACCTTGACAATTGACACAAACCACAACGGAAGCACACTATAGGCTCTCACAGAGACCATGTTTTCCGCTCCAGGGCTCCCATACACCATATGATGTTCTACATTAGGTTTTAAGTTATCTTTAAAAAATATTTGAGGTGGGTTGAACTTGGGACAAATATACCACACCAGGACTTTTCTAGCCAGTACAAGTTTTTACTTGAAACCTGCACTAGGGTGGAAGCAGTTTTACCTACCAGGCTAATCACCCTGTTTTAGAGTCATCTTCGCCATCAACTTAATGGAAATATGTTGACTGGAATGTCTGTATCTATTATAGCATTAACCCAGTTTTTTCTACAACAATGTCACAGTAGGTATATTCAGAATAAAGAAATATTGAATTCTTAATACATGGACATTTAAGATATCTCATTTACCAAGGAAGTTCATAATTCCCTCACCAACTTTGGGGTATCCTTTGACAATAGTGTCTACCGTAAGGGCAACGTTTACACCTTTCAGGGATGGGGCATTGGTAGCTGAATCCAGCTTGTCTGGAGAAGCTTGGTTGAACATTTGGCAGGCTTACAACTTTGTTTGCTCCTGAGGTCCTTCTTCCACTGAGGCCTTGGCATGAGCTCATGTCAGTACATTTACTCTCTGATCGACTGATAATACAAAATCCTGTTGTCATACTGAGGGACATTGGCTGGTAAGATTAAATCAGGTTTAGTTGGGTTGTCTGGAGTTTGAATTACGGAGGTAGAGAGTTCCATCTCTATTCCGCACCATCTTTTCCCTGGTAGTATTAGTCCTGCTGTACATAGTGGATATGATGATTAGGGCAACTTTGGGTAAGATAACCAGGGTGGCTGCACTCAAAACAATTCACCATGTAGGGTCCGCGTCCTTAGTTTCATAGAATGTTCCTTTCTGATAATTCAAATGTGGGCGACCAGTACAACCAGATACAGGTTGATAAGCTAAATGTAGACGGTTGGCATAATTAGGCCCAGGTCAGTAGTTGGGCTGTAGATAATTATCATAAGCAGGGCTAGGCAAAAGTTAGACTGCTGATGGTAACTTGGTTGAGGACAAGGCGTTTAGTTATAATAAAGCCAGGGGTTACTAGGCGAAATCTAAACAGGATGGTTGGATTCCCCCAAATAAGAGGGTTTAGCGGCAATGGTGGTATGTATCCGCTCTTCATTGGGTGGGGGAAAGGTAGTAGGATAGATGGCGCAGAAACTGAACAACCTTGGGTAAGGGCACATAGTTATCTAAAATTGGAGTTATTACATTGTAAAGCTCTTGGTACAGCTTCAAACCAGAGGTCATTGTAATGCACACGTAGGATTCAGCTAGAATGCTTCTCTACTAACACATGGGCTTCCACCATAAATTGATCCGCAAACGCAGTGAGAGTCTCTTTAATTCAGAACCCATTGATCATGATATCAGCTTTATGCTGCAACACTTTGCAGTACCACCAAACAACTGCAGCATGGTATCCTTCACTTCATGATAAGTAACGGAACTGCTTGGGAGGTAGCAGGCGACCTGGTTGGCGCTTCCAACTTCTAATGAAGATATCAGCAATTTAGCCTTCCACTGATTAGAGGCTCCTTCAGCCACAAATTTAAATCGCTTGATGAAACCATGGATTATTCCACTGCAGTCAAACAAGGTAGCTTTTCAATGCAGACCTCCTCCTCCTGCTCATAACTGCAAGCCATAGAAGTGTACTGCGGATTTTCCGAGGCTCATAACTGAGATCACAAAGAGGGGCTGGCTCAGAAGGCCTAGCTGCTCGTGGGGTAGTTTAAGGCTCTTCAGCGGGCAGGACTGCCATCATCTGGGGCTTTGTTGGGTCAAAACATAATCATCGTCAGAGCAGCCATCATGGTTTGAGTGGCTCCCACTGCAAAAGGGTTTAAAAAAAGTTTTTTAGCGGGGTATCCAGTTTCATTTTTGCTGTAAAAAGATCCTTCTCAAGCCACCACTTTTGTTCTTCTGCTTCTCAGTGGGGATGAGGTGGGTAAAAGGTAGATGTTAACTCTCGCTTCATGCAGTGTAGACGTTCAGTAGTGTCATTCAGGCAATTGGCGAGCTGCCTGTTCTGTTTTCTGAGTATTCTTAGCTGACTAGCCGCACTTTCAAGTTGATTCATTACTTTTTCGTGCTCCCAAATGAGCTCCTCTTGTTTTTTAAGCTTTGAGTTCACAACAAGTTTGAGTTCCGCATTTTCAGCCAGCACAGCAGTTTGGGACGACTCTCCTTTGGTTAAGACCATGGCCGCATATTGGAGAATTTTTGGTTTTATTAGTGGTTGTTCAATGAGCCCCCTGTAGTGAGCACCACTGTTTTATATTCAGCAACATAGTCGAGCTTTCTAGAGGAGTTTGCACAGGATTTTCCAACTGAGCGATTATATGGATGATATAGAGATCGCCTGTCCTCAGAGAACATTTAAAAATATAATAAATATGGAGCAATTGCCCAACAACACTTTATCTTATTTTAATATTTACAAGGGTTATCGCTGTTCCGCTCTCTTCTGCTACTAACCAACTCTTACTAAAATCGTCCCATCTTGCTTATATATCAGCAACTTCAGATTTACCGCCCCCTTGGCTTAACTATTTGGTTCTACCATATTCTCATTGATTCTGGCAGATTTGACATTCATAAATTCCCCATCATCTTAATTTGAGGTGATCTACTCAATATTCTATAAAAGCTTTATCACCTTATTGCTTTATTTAAGGTCGATTTATTATCCTTTCTGACTCAATATAACCGAATCACAAAGCGCTCACAATGTCATACTTTTAATCACAATCAGTGGACTTTGGCCTATCCGCCATGGCTATTATGGGCTTTATTGCCCAGTCATATTGGTATCTCGACAATGACGTAGAAAAATGAAGGCATCAACCAAGGTAATTCAGAAAGAAGTGAAATATCCTGATATATGGGGCCCTGGAGGTTCCCTCAGCACAATTCCTAACACACCCTATAAATATTGTCACATTTTAACCCCATAAAAAATTCTAGAATACACTATCTCATTTTCACTGGCCTCTCTACAATTTTTACAACTTTAATCCTATATCATACCCCAGCTAAAGTCAAGAGAACTGTTGCGTTGAGATAAGTGGTGCTCAATCTAGTACTAAAAAAAGAGATAAGTGGTGCTCACTACAGGGGGCTCAAAGCTGTTCAAGTGAAGAAAGTCCATCACAAAAATTGGATTAACAGTAATTACGAAAACCACATGCAGGTTAGTCAAGAAGTTTAACTTGTTGGTTAATAACTCTCAGCATTAAGTAACTACTTTACAGCATGTAAGTCTGAGTTTTGGGCCACTTATGATTCACTATACCATCTATTGAACACAAATAAATATCACATCAAATATGAGAACTTAATGAGATCATTCAGCAACTATTGAATGGCATCTACTCTGTGGGAGGCTGTTCCAGTCACTCCTGATCCTCTTTGGTGCCCTCCATAATGCAAGAAGTATATACCTCAGCCCTACTACCCTCATAAGAATTGGCTTTGGGTAATGAATGGTATCTAAAAATCTTCATTTATCCAGATATACACCACACAGTCTATAGATAGCTGTGTTTGCATCGCCATGAAGTAGCATGGCAAATAGGGCTCACTCAAACCATATACTCAAGTATCTCTATTTTTATTTTAATGACTCCTCCTTTTATGACAATCAATATACATTTTTTAACTGTCAGCTGATCAGTGAGGCTTGTAATTAACTCGCTATGTTAGTTTTTAGAATTTTGTACTACCTCGAGGACAGATTTCACAAAATGTGAAGCTTCCAGATCCACCTGGAGCTAACTCCTCAATCAGATTATGGCCTTGTGCAGAAGCTCTATCAGCACTACCAGGAGTTAACCTTCCATGATATTATTTCAGGGAGTGAAGAGCCTGAAGGGCCCAAAGGTTATCATGGACCATAAGGACTTTTCAGTCCTGCAACGCCTACTGCCGACAATTTTAACAACTTCTGGAAAATAATATGTCATAATGGTGCTCACTGCTTTATAAAATCAAATATGAAATGTGGCTCAATGATTTAAGCTCCAAATAGATGGATACTACTTGATCCAAGAGTATTGATTAATTTTTAAGCAGATGAGATGGGTTTTTTCAGCATATTCTCCGAGCTCACTGATAACCACATCGCCCAGCTCAAACAAGCCTGTCTTTGTTCAAAGATTGCTTGAGTAACTATAAGAGACAGCTGCTCCAACTTGGTAAAATTTTGGCTCTGAATTAGCAGGTTGCCATTAAAGCCTCAATTACCTCTTTGAACAAGAGTTGGGATAAAATTAGGAGGATATAGAAAGGTTAATCCAAGGATTAGACTAACGAGCCACTTTTGACTATAGAGAATCTAAAATTTTGAGACTGCACCGCTTCCTGTCATTTACACTGTTATCACACCTATTGTTAATAACAAAACTGGGTTCAAGTAAAAGCTTACACTGGGGCAGGTAAGCATTGCCTCTTTCTTGCACGCTTATGTGAGCTCAATGGAGGAGGCCACTAACTATAAGAAAATGAAACACATTCACTCCTGCTTCAATAGTACTGCCCAGGTAATTATGATCCTCATTTTATGGAGTATCTTGCTTAGAAAAATTTAGTACAGCCTTAATTTAGTGTTTCAGAAGACATTTAGATCTTGGCCAGTCAGAAGCAGTCATTCATAGCCATTTGGTTGAACAAGGAAGAAAATCCTTTCTAGTTTACCAGCTGGATATATTCCCAAGCTCAAAACTTGGTAACCACTTTATCATTTTACATCGGACAATGTCATATATGCAGTCCTCTCTGCATTGCTATCTAATCTTGAGGTCCAAATGCTCATGATTGTCTAGAAGAGCAACTTCATTTATATCCAGTAATTATTGAAGCACTTAATGTAATTTCTGCATCTATCCTGTAAAATAAGTCCTCTGCATCTTCCTCTTTTAGCTTACCACAATTCCACGTTATAATAACGAGAGAAGCCTAGTTTTTGCAGCTAATCAAAATTATAAGATTTCTAAAAAAGTGATCAATTTAACGCAACCTGAGCCAATGGCTAAATCACTTTCAGCTGAGCTGCTGTATTTGACAGCTTGCTGCCAAACAGGTGCTGCCACCACTCCAATTCCTATGGCTGGCCCCATGCTGGCTGATTGAAATTCTTTTGAGTGTCTCAATTGGATTGATGATAGCAACCATCCATTTAATGTGAAGTCAGATTTTTCTCTATAGTAATTTTTTGAAAAACTACTGATTCAGTTCAACTCCATTATCGCCCTAAAAACAAATTTCCTTTTTATAAGAATATCAATTAAAATAGAAATTGATGCCATAGCTGCCCCTTCCAACAACCTTTCCCGTCAGCAGCTCCATGGGGTGATGTAACCCCTTGTTGAGGGTATTCCCATTCCCATTCCACATTACCTCATATTTTTGATGAAAGTGCCAAATATGTTATCAAAGAGCTCGCGTTTAGTGTGAGCTGAGCCTTCATTGATGCAGCAAAAACTTTGACGTCAAATACCAACTATCCTCAAACCTGCCAGCTCTTCTAGTCATTTACTTGTGTGCCTTCTCTCATCACTTTACTAAGCATCATTTTGTTTAATGCGTTGAGACAATGGACACCGAAGGCCTTATTACCAAAGAAAAACAACTCTACCTCCTTATGTCAAATGTCGCTGGTGTTCCAACCCCCATGTTGTCCGCCATGGTCCGCCAGTTAAATCGTGCGCCTGAAAAAAGTTTCCTTAAAGCTTCCTTACCATCTTATATGCTTCCTAGGCTGATAACTTAGGGGCTATATTAGGGATTTTTTATCACTATGAAAATCCCTTTGTTTGGCTTATTTGCAAATAAAGATGCGCGGCAGCTCCTCCTTTTGGGATGAGCACCACTAGTGCTAAAAAGAAACCTCAGTTCTCGATGCTCCTACTGCAATTAATTCTGTCATAGCGCCAAGAGTTGTTAGAAAAGAATTTTCAAGGAGGTGGGAAAAAGGATTTCATCATGAAGGACAAGGCAATTTATGATGACATATCTGTAACATTTCAAGTGTGTTTAGTGATCTCCAATGAGTCTAACATTGTCATACCAGAAGTAAATAATTTGGTTCCCATTGATAATAAAGAACCTAATACTGCTTGCTTTTCTTCTGATTAATCTCTTATGTTCCTCACATTACCCCTGTCGTGGAGTTTGAAAATTAAATTAAGACTGGGCTTCCAATCTGAGTGACTACCTAGTGGAGTGCTCCTAATGCCAGTAGCAAAGCAGCTCTGGTGAATTTGAGGAAGGACATCCTTTGGTTACTGTGAGGGGAAAAGCTAAACAACATACCAAAAGCATTATTGAAAACTTAATGGCTGTATTGGGGGCAACCTCAGGTCTTGCTGGTGCAACCCCAAGGGAGGAAAATCATGGTGGATGACCAATCCTCCTGGGTTTGCAGTTGCTAGTTATTAGCTTTAGTCCTTTGATTATCAAGAATTTTAATATATATAAAGGAAACCATAGGTTCATGAAAAATTTTGATCTGAAAAAGGAGGATTAGGCTCACAAATCTAATCAAATAGGTTCAAATCAAAAATGAATTGGGCTTGGGTGTCATCACGCATTTGGTGAGGTACTTCATGCTGCTTCAAAGGATCAAAAAAGTCATTTGGAATTCAGATCTATTTAGTTAATAAAAATTGAGTGGATTTCCCAAGGGAGTGATACTCTGGTTGATCTGACACCAGGGTTTCACCCCAGATTTTGAAAATGAATGATCTTCACTAACTGATCGCTTGACAAAGTCAGCATAATGGAAGGCCTCGCCTCATCTGGATTATACTGGCTAAGTACTGGGATAGAGAAATGAGTTGGGCAGATAATGATGGCCATCCATGGCAAGGTATTGTGTAAATTTGGTTGATCAAATTTCTCTGTCTCAGTGGTAAGTTGGCAAGCTGAATCTGGAAGATTGGAGTGCCCATCTCAATGGCAGATTAGAGGAGCAGGTCAAGAGTATAACCTCTAATGACCTTGACTATCACCCATCTAGCTGCTGGATTGATGGATAGGAGTGCCCACTAAACAATTATTGGTCCAAGAACGCTTTTAGAGGAGTTTTAGTTTTACTAATACTGAAATTTGGTGGAAAATATGTTGGTGGAGCTCGCTGAGAGGGTTTTGAACTGCTATTTTTAATTTAAACTTGTAGTAAAAAAATAAAATGGCAACTAACCCATGAAGGGACGGTTGACTTTTCCACTCGCTGATGGGGGAAGATATTGGTAAGAGGACTAAGCCTGGACTGGCTGACGTGCTTGCAATGAGCAGCTTGGGTTTGATTGGCCATCAGTTAGCTTAAGTAAATGTTTATGAAAGCTCAGACAATATAATTCCCAGATCAGCTGTGGGGGTACTTTCATTGAACTAAACTAAATTGGATTAACTTAGATAGGGAACTCAGAAAAAGGGTTATCAGAAAAATTAAGTTTACAATCTACTTTTAAAGCAAAAGTTAAATTAAAAAATTTTGGGATTTATTTAAACTTAGGTTAGCGCACTGAGACCCAGAAATCTGGATGACGTGGCAGAAACCATTTTCATGACTTAATACAGGTTTCCTGTGTTTTGATATCGATTTTTGCAGTTTCCAAGGGGGTGGAAGTGTCAGGGTGGAGACCAGATGAGCGTGGGGGTCCTGGTATTGGCCTCTGGACCGGATTACCTCCATAAAGATCACCTTATCCTTATATTAAAAGCGAAGAAGCAGAAAATGGTGGCAATTTGAGTAATATTAGGGGATAAATCAATTATTCAGCAATGAACACCAACATGGGACAAGTCATCCAGTTTTTTAAAAAGGGCTTACTGGTGCCTTGATTACCTTATTATATCTGTAAGGGAACGTTCCGCCATCTAGCCCAAGAAACTGAGTTCCAGACTACACTTCCTTCAGTTCAAAAGTTTAGTTACATGCATTGCTGTTCATTTTCTTAAAATCCTGGCCGAATTATTGCCAACATTGGTTCCCTGTGAATGTCATTTCATTTAGATTGATAAAGCGCAACTTCGCTCCCAACTTGTCATACTAAATGGAATATGGCAGCTGGACCATGATGAACTTGGTTTATTGAGCATTATTCCTAAATGCCCATTAGCTTTGGCAAGCTTTTAGTAATACCTCAGCCATTACATTAGACAACCTAAGTTATGATCTTCTCCTTGGGGCCCAATTTCTCTGGGACTATTCTGCCATCATGCACTATGATAAAGAATTCTTGTGCCTATTTAAAAATAGGTTTTCTTTGGTTTTTGAGACTCCCTGTGGCACCAATATGGAGGTTAAGCTCAGTCCTGACTGTTGAGAAGAGAAAGTCAGATTAATAGGCTCAAATATCATGTAAGAGTCTTTGAGTATGGATACCCCTGCAGTAGATGACAAGAGGGCAAGCCTATTTACTTTCCCAAGATGAATAAAATACTTTCAAAGTCCCAAATCTTTGTTGATACTCAGAAGCACTTCAATGTTCTTTGTGGGGTAACTGCAGCAAATAAGAGGTGTGATTAACGCATCCATCAAAGAGGTTCTGACCTTTTAGGAATTTGGATCCTGCCTATGCTGGATCCATATTGAAGCTGCTGGCTAACTTCACTAACAAATGAAGACTTTGGGGCCTAATACTCCAGCCGCTTATGCTGCCTCCTTCAGTAGAAAAATTAATTATATCTAAAATTTTTGAAAATCTAAGGAAGAGTGATTAGAAACACCCCATCATTAGCCCTAGACAACACCTCTATTTAACAAGAGCTCACCAGCGAATAACTGAGACAAGTTAAGAGACTAAAGTCAAGATACTAATACAATTTATCATCCTCTATCTTCAATGCTGAAAAATGAATTATGATTTACACTACGTTGAGACTGGGGTCACTCAACCCGTTCAATTGTGTCCCTACTAGAAGAGTAAGGTTGAAGAGGATTAGGTGGCTGTTGAGCTCAATCAGCTACTTAAAGCCAGCTATTGGTGCCTACCTGTAGCCCTTGTCCTCTCTTATCTCTTAGTTTGAAAAAATAAAAATCTTTTTGTAGCGATAAACTAATAAAGACTTAACTACATCAGCTAGAAGGAAGGTACTTCTTGCTCTGGATTAATTTCTCTCTTTTCTTGCTTGTTAAATTTTATTATTTTTTTTCTATGGATCTCAAAAGCAGGTACTGGGAAGTAGAGCAAGCACCTAATGACCAATACAAAATATGTGCTCATAGCAATGAGAAGATTTTTGAGCTAACGAAAATGCCTCAGGGCCTTTACAATGCACCCGCCACCTCTCAACGTGCCATGGAAGGGATCCTAGGGGACCTAAAGCTATCCTGCGTCCATGTCTACCTCATGCTTTTAACTGTTTTCTCGCGAATTTTCAAGGGCCACTTGGAACATCTCTGGTAGATTTTTATCACCTTAGAAAGGCCTCAATAAAGCTCAAGGCACTGATGTGCTCTTTCTTTCAATATGAAATGGAATTCCTTGGACACAAAGTCCCATAACAAGGAATTTAGCCTGCTCCTGGATAAACTCGCTGCCATTAAGAAGATTTTGTTCCCTCAAAGTCTCAGGGATTTCAAGTTTTTCTTGGTATGACAGTTATTATTTTCAGTTCATCCCTCAGTTTGACAACTTAGCCAAAACCTGGCTCACCTTCTTCAAAAGAATGTACCTTTTGAATTTCAGAATAAACAGGTACAGGCAGTATAATGGTTGCAGACCGCTCTTTTTACCAAACCAATTTTAGTTCATCTGAATTTTGACCGTTCATTTTTGATTTTTACTGACGCTAATGATGTCATTAATTGGGCCATCCTAGCTCAGAACAATAGAAATCATGTCAATCACATAGTGTCGTACATCAGAAAAACCCTAAGCAAAGTCAAACAAAAATATAGTGTTACCAAATGAGAATGCCTGACTACATTATTGGCAAACAATCATTTTTAGCCCTACCAATGACACCCATCTCACCATTATCACTGATTATTCCTCACATCTGATGGCTGCAGTAGATGAAGTATCTGGATAGCTGGTTAGTAAAATGGCGCAAAGGCTGTAGAACTGTTATGGAAATGGCAGAAGGAGTTTAGACAAGCCTGCCAGTTGGGATGCGTGAGCACCCAAAAAGCAATCCAGAATGCTAGAGGCATTTCTTCCCAAACAACGTTGTATGGAACTGGGCATTGTGAAATGATAAATTGTTGGTGCAAGGCAATAGTAAAGAGAAACCCAAGGATGAACCAAATTGAGGCCACCCCAAACCCTTGAGGTCTTACTGCAGGGGGTGGTACCACATGTATGGTTTTTGATAAGGTCACCGGTAGTCAGGGTAAAATCAACTGTGGATACAAGAAGGCGGATCCTTGCCTAAAGATAATGGATGTACGGCCACAAGATCCCAGTATATTGTCAGCGAAAGTTCATAATGATAGGGTTAAATTGTCAGAAGTATCTAGCTCGCTGAATCCAGTTTATGATGGTGGGGCCATAAAGATCATAGTACTGTTAGAGCCCATCTGGTATATGGACCTATGGGCCACCAGAGAAAAGCCAATGGGAATGCAGCCAGAAGAATATCAATAAAAGCAAAGTTGATAGTCTTTGAGAGGCAAAATTTATTGTAAAGGAAAGGAAGAAAATTTGACCAACAATTTTCTCAGTGCAATGCAACTTATTAAATATTGATTAATTGAAGCGGGGACAAGCTGGGATCAAGACCCTCAATTTCGACCTAACTGGCGGATTATTTCGGAATGGGGGCAGATAAGCTCACTGGGAACCAACATCAAAGGATTTGGTGGCAGACTAAGTCACTGTCAGTTTGACCTCAAACACCTGAACCAAGGCTTGACTACGTTTATGACAGTTGGCGTGATGGCATTTAGCCCAACGAGCGGCAAGAATCCCCCAAATCCACCCCACATAGGGGTGGTCCCAATTGGTTGGGAATGGGTCCAGGTTGCCCAACCCACCCATGCCTGGTTGCTGGTCTGTTCATTCGGTCAAAAGCGTTGCATCAGCCACAACGCCAAATTTGCTGGCAGGGAGCTTTGAACCCTCATCAATGGTGTCTGATGCTACTACCTGAATGTCAGGGATCATCCCCAACAATTTTGGGAGGGGGTTAATTTTTGTTATCATGGTGTTAGCTGAATCAAAACTTTCAGCGATTCCAGCTGATAAATCAGTCTTCATCCCTTTTCAACTATGTGGGATCCAATCATCAGGCATGTTCCCAATCTAATTTTATAACCAAACGACTTCATTTAAGTGATCTTGGCGCAAATTCCCCAGATCAAATATTAGTTCTGCCGAGGTGAAGGTGGGAACCAGGGGAGGAATTTGAAGAGGAAGGGCTGTTACCCAACACTTGTCTACCACGTGGGCGAGGTCGCCCTGGGTGACAAGGGGTACTGTCACCCTCTTTGGTACCTTCTTACTTGGAAATGGGAAAAAAGCATAATATGCGCACAGGGGACATTCCCCAGAACTTACAAGAACATCAATTTTACTATATTCCATACACAGGAGCAATTCATCAGAATGCTGATGTTTTATCAATGGTGCTGATATTGACCACCTTAACCTCATGTCTAAGATCAACTATACAAACTAATTGGCTTGTCTGAACGAAGGGCTTTGGAAAAACTTGAGATCTAAATGAGCTACAAAAGATGACCTAAGGCACTCAAATCAAAGAGGAAATCCTTTAAAAGCACAATAAATAAGAAATAAATCCCTTATATCTTTCTTATCTTCACAAACCAATGTTATTAATATGTGACAAATGAATGAGGGACATAGGGCAGTGAAAAAGACTTTAAATGACTCAAGAAGTGTGTAAGTTCCCTGTTGTGTCAATTAAATTGGACCAGGTGATATACGCTTATGACGAAGGAAAGGGGAGAGGCCCTGAGCATACCTGCTGGAAAAATAGTATATCTTGGGCATAACTAGTTGAACGTAGGGTATCCGCCACTCCCCTTTACTTTTGATGTTAAAAAAACCAAAATAAGTTATAATTCAAATTTTGACACCATTTTTAACCCAAGCGAAATTTACTTTAGAAATCAAGAGTATATTTGAAAAAATCTGCGCTTGAGCTATATAATCAAAGATGGATCCCCTGATGGGGTTGTAGATAACAAGGTCAATCCAGTTATGGACCCTCAAAATTGTAATGGGCGTGTTCACACCGATATGCAACGAAAAAATTGGGCAGTAAGAGCCATATTACTGAAAACACTAGGGACAGGCCCGCAGAAGCCCACCCCAAACCTGATAGCCATGTCTCATCATTGCCATATATTCTCGCACCACTGTTCCCATGATGCTGCACATCAACAGCAAGGTCTGGGACCAGGATTGGGCCAAGAACAACGCCAAAGCCACACCAAGCTCACTGATTGAGCTCTTAAATTTGATCTAAAATTCTTTATAATTTTATTAAAGAATATTTTCTTATTAGCAAGAAAATTTTCCTTTATTTGAATTTCTCCATTTTCTCATAGAAAATGCAACTGCCCTTCAGAGCTGCGACATCCTCCCCCAAGTAGTGCTTTGCAAGTATGGAATAAGCCCTCCTAAATAAAATCTTGAGCACCATCCAACACATCATTAGTGGAGATTCCAATCCCACTGGATCACCATCCACGCCAAGCGTAAGCCCAACGTCATTCCACAGATGCAATTCAGGTTTGGATGTCAAATTTCCCCAGCCCAAATTTTTCCAAGTTTGAGGCTCTTTGGATTAGGGCCACATTCAGATCAAATGACACCTGATCCAAAGCAATGTATGGATCAGGTGCCTCCTGATCCATTACATCACCCCCCTGTAAAGACCAGAACTCCTGGACTTTCTCCAGGCACCATGCACAGTCCTCTCTCATCTGTCATGTCACCTCTTCCACCAGATAGCCTTTCCACTTCACCAGCAGTTGCTTCCAGCCCCTCACCCATCTCACATCTGATATCCATTCCACCTCATATTCCAGTACATTCCCTTCCCTAGTGCTTAACGGTCCTGGATGCTCCAGACCTATTCCCTTGACGCTTGTAGATGGGAAGTGTGAATCACCAGATGGGCCCTGGACCTTATTGGCAAACTTAACTCAAAGGCTACCAAATTAATGGCTCGGATGATCTGGTATGGGCCCAAAAACTTGGTCCCAGCTTACAACTCATAACTGGGACAGCATAGCTCTTAGCCGCCACCATTATTCAGTCCCCAGGCTCAAATGTTGGATACAGTGCTCTTCATTGATCTGCCTCTCATTTCTGCTGAGTCACCACCTGCTCCAAATTCCCCTGTAACTTCTTACTGATATCCAACATAGTACGCGCCATCTCATCTGCACCCCGACACACTCCACCCACGGATCCCCATTTGATCTGGCTTTGAGACCATGATATGAAAAAATGGCGACATTCCCATTGAAGATAAAGAATGACTGTTGTAAGTGAACTGGGCCATCCAAACCCATAAAACTCAGTCATCCTGATGATCAGACATGTAACACTGGAGATACTGCTCAAGTATCTGATTCACACTAATTGATTGTCCATCAGATTGAGGATGGTATGCTGAGGACTGACCATCCTGATCTCTAAATTCCCCAGCAAACACGACCAGAATTTCAAAACAAATTGTGGACCTCTATCCAGTATGATTTCCTCAGGTAAGCTATGCTGGGAGAACACCTTATCAATGAAAATCCTCACTGCATCCTTTGCTGAAAAAACTTCTGGTGCATGGGTGTTTCAGCATATTTGGAAAGTCTATTTACGACCACCATAGCTGCATCCTTCCCCTGCACCTTTAGAGACCCATTATGAAATTGATGCTAATTGAGCTTTATGGGGCAGTTGAATTTTGGTATATTGAGAGTGACTGGTTCTTCTTATAAGGTAAGACGGAGTTTCAAACATCTATTGTATGAAGACAACAAACTAGACGGTGACTATAATAAAGATACAACTCCTTGGTAATTCTACTGGAAGTTGTACTATCCTGTCTTTACTTAGATAATGGCACGCTGCCCTGATCTTCCTGATCCTAAGTAAATCCTTGACATAACACAACGTAAAGTACTAATACAAAAGCTTATAAATCAAATTAGAACTGTAGGATACCTGTTGTTTTTTATTAGTAATAACTTGGGATAATTTATAGGGTTCAATGTTCACCACATCTTACCCATGACACCTCAATTTCAATGGCACTTGGCCAGAGAAAGTAACGAGTTCATTTGAGGGTCTACAATCCATTCAACTTGAAACATCCCAATTGTCTCAGAGTTGGTCTCAAACTTGGAAATATATTCAAGACAGCATTTCTAACGCGTCTGTAAATAACTGTACTGATACTCATCTCAAGCTATCGTCAGCACATACCAAGGCGATTTGTACCACTAATTAATAATTAATTTGATTAAAAACTCAATTGACAAAAAACTAATTTTGACATAGACCAACAAAGCCCACGTGCCCAGGTTATTTAGTTGACTATTATTATAAATCTGAATCAACCAACAAAGCCCCTGTTCCCATGTTATCATGGTCAAATATTATTAATTGGAATCTCTAGGCCACAATCCCAAGTTCAGATATACTTAGGATTTTTTGATTTATAATTACCAACAATTTATATCCAGTCAACCATTCAACAGGGACAGTGGTATCAGCAGTGGATTTAACTTACCTGATAACAGTTTCCTAAAGGGCTTTGCCCTCACGCATAGCAAACACTCCCACACATGTTTCCTGATATCCTTACACAGGCCTGGCCACAAATACTCCCATTGCACCAAAATTACCATTTTCCCACTCCCAGATAGCCCATCAATATTTGATCATGAGAAGCCTGAATTACCTCCCATTGTAGCGGTGGGTTGGGCACCTATATGAAAAATTGTGGTATAGCACCCCACCCCTCTTCATGAAAGCATCATGGCGCCCATGCAGCCATCCCTCCATCACCTTGGCTTTCAACCGCTGGGAAAATTCTTATAACTTGCCTCCAGCGGACTTCCTCACCCAACTCACTTTCCTTATCCTCAATAATCATGAATTGGTCCAGTTGGAACATGGTGGCTTTATTAAAATCCTCCAATTCCTCCTTATCATACACAAAGCCCCTGTCTCAACTCAACCAATCTGCTAGGACATTCAACGCTCCTGGCCTGTACTCAACCTGGATATCATAACGGACCAGCTCCACATGCCATATAGCCTTCCGCTGGTTCATCTTTCAGGGTTCACAATAGTATTCCAATGCTTTGTGTTCCGTCTAAATAACAAAAGGATGCCAGGCATAGAGTAGTTTATGATGCCATTCCCTCAAGGCTGCCATCACCACCAACAGTTCCTTATTGTATATTGGGTAGTTTATTTCTATGAGGAGCATCTAATGGCTAAAGTGACACATGGGGTGTTCTAGATCACCTTCCCCTTCCTGAATCAGCACTGCACCTACAGCATAATCTGAGCCATCCATTTCCACCACAAATGGCCTCCTGGAGTCTGGATGGGCCAGTACAGGCGCAGTAAGCAGCTTATTCTTTAGTAATTCAAATGCCTGCTCCTCTTTTCTTCCCCATACAAACGGAACATCCTGGGTTAGAAGCGTGAGGGGTAAGGCCATTTGGGACAGATTCTTCACAAACCAACATAGGAAGTTCAATGTTATAAAAACTCTGCAATCCCATCTGATCTATAGGGGCCTTCCATTCCCATAGCGCACACAGTTTATCTTGACATACTCCCAGTCCATTCTGGAAAACCACATTGCATAGGAACGTTACTGAACTTTGGTTATATTTGCACTTGGAAGGTTATAATCTCAAGCCCATCCAGCTAATTGCCCTCGGAACTTCCCAGACATCCTGGACATGATCCTCTCAGGACTGCAAAAATACTAAGATATCATCCATATAGCCAAAACATTATTGATAATCATTCCCCCAAGGACATGGTCAATTATCCGCTGGAACACTGCAGGAGCACTTCTAAGCCTGAATGGCATCACGCAATACTGATACACCCCCAGGTGGCACTTAAACGCTGTGTATTGCTGATGCTCCAGTCTCACTGGTACTGATTAAATGCATCCATAAGGTCTAGTTTTGTAAACACCGTGCATCTGGTAACCGTTGGGAGAATAGCCTCTAACAAGAGCATCAGATCCATATCAGGCTTGGTGACCCCTTTCAGATGACAGAAATCCACACATGGTCGTAATTTGCCACTCACTTTTGGTACTAGTAATACAGGAGACACAACTGGAGACTAGAGGGCTCAAAAAAACTTTATCCAACATCAATTTCACATGGCCCCCCAACGCTGCTCTGGCCCATTTTTTAAGAGCATATACCAGACAACCCCTGAGAAAGCTCCGTCCCCTCCTTGAAATGGAATGAAAAAGCAAAAGAACCTGTATGGGAAAAAGGCGAGTCTCCGTTAGGACCAAACACATCAACAAAGTTGCTATATTCAGCTGGTAACTCTACCTCCTGCATCCCACCCAAGCTCCCATGACCACTCGGAACATTGCTCCCAACCTCCATCTTCCACCTCATCTGAGGCCCAAACAGTGGTGTCAAGGTAATCATATTATGAGGCAAATCAATACAGGGATGAAATGATGCCACCATTTCATCCCCAGTACCACAGGATGAGCCAGATTCCTGTTTGCACACAAACCCTCTTTTAACCAAAACGGGTCCTGCCAAACAATTACTAAGGGCTCATAACACCATCATGGAGCTCTTCTTGACACATCGGCGAACACCACCTCAGGTCCCCTCTTCATCTCCAACTTCAAACGTTCTGCTAAGGGGAACTCCACATAGTTTTCTTTGGCCCCTGTATCTACCAGGGCCAGCACCTTCTCTGTTTGACCATGTGAGTATAACTTCACTGGAATAAATAGCCTAATGTAAAGAGAGAAGTAGATTTCATGTTTAAGGCATTCTCAAATTGCAAATTTGCAGGTAAGGAAGGTCTAGGACTATAACTCTTCCTAGGACCCTGACCTCCTGTTCTTCCCAACTCCTCACCATTCCCTTGGCGGAACCCCCAAAGATATTTCCGAAATTCCTGGGTGATCCCTGCCAACCTCCTTGACCTCTGCTGGACACTGCGGGCGACTGGCCCCTTCCCAGGGAAAAAGAATCTTCCCGCTGGTTTTGTGCTAAGACCAATTGTTTCTCCACTTGCACTGCCAACGCAATTTTTTCAGCTAACAAACTCTGAACCTTAGCAGCCGCCTTGGTGGCTAACATATCCGCTTGCAGCCCATGTCTGAACATTCACAATGATTGTGAATCTGAGACTTACGCTGCTTTTGACAATTGACAGAAAATCTGCCCATATTCTTCAACCGATCCACTTCCCTGATGCACCATCGACAAAGTTGACCACACTTCATCTTGCACCTCATCTGGGCAGGCAGCCTGGTTTTTCCAATTGACACACTCATCCATGGATCCTTGGAGGCGACCTTGCTCCTCAATCAACTCTAGCACCCACCCAGCCAAATCTTAGGGTAGTGCTTCCATAATTTGTGCAATCTGCAGTGAGAAAGGGGTCTCTCCTTCTATCACTTGAGCCAACTGCGCCTTAAAACGAACTCATGACACCACCTGATAAAATTTATTTAAAGCTTCCATGGGAAAAGCAGCCCGACCTTTTGGAGATGTAGAACCTCCCTGGCATTCCTCTACCTTTATGGGCCTTGCACCACACACTCAAACCACCTTTCTTAATATGAAGGTTGGCGAGAAACTCACCATCAACACCGTTAACATATGACGATACCATTCTTTCCTTCTGGAGCCACCACCTCTTCTTATGGCCCCTACAAAGCTGACAGAAAAGTATTAGAGTTGCTTCTAATGTAATGGGTGGGTTTGAGCCAATATGCAACAACTGAATTGGGACATAAGAGCCATGTTACTGGCCACACTAGGGACAGGATTGCAGAAGCCCACCCCCAAACCTGACTGCCATGCCTCATCATTGCCACATATTCTCGCACCACTGTTCCCATTCGCTGCACATTAACATCAAGATCTGGGACCAGGAAAGGGCTTAGAATGACGCCAATGCCACACCAAGCTCACTGGTTGGGCTCATGATTTTGATCCAAACTTCTATATAATTTTAATAATTAATATTTTCTTATTAGCAAGAAAATTTTCCTTTATTTGATTTTTCCATTTTCTCATAAAAGATGCAACTGCCCTTCAGAGATGCGACATCCTCCCCCAAGTAATGCTTTGCAAGTATGGAATGGCTCCTCCTACGCTAAGCTCTCTTGAGCACCATCCAGCACATCATTAGTGGAGATTCCACATCCCACTGGATCACCATTCATTATAATTTAAGCCTGACGTCATTCCGCAGATGCAATTTGGGTTCAGGATGTTGAATTTCCACAGCCCCGATTTTCTGAGTTTAAGGGCTCTTTTGAATAGGGCCACGTTCAGATTAAACGCCACTTGATCTGAAGCAATGTACGGATCAGGTGCCTCTTGAACTGTTACACAAATGATCAAGTTTTTTGTAATTATTAAAGATGATGCAAGAATTTCAGAGTCCTGACAAGTTTAAAAATTTACTAGAGAAAACTGCAAAAAGGCTCCCCCACAAATTGCAAACTGCAATATTGGTAAAAGGCCTAGTTTCTGAAAAAGACATAACGTCCTGTTATCAGAAATATTATACAATCCACATCCTTAATTCTCTAAAAATACAAAACTGAGTGCTCTGCTATTGATAGAGTGCTGGTTTATTTCATTGTATATCCTTGAAAACAGTTAATTCCATTCAAGTAAAACTTGTAAAATTTCATAAATAGAAAAGATTTTGGCCTCACCAAGGATTCGCTTCAACCTATAAAGGCCCACGCTCATTAATCTTAGTGTTTTTAGGGTGTCTACTGGTGCGTACAGCCTTAGCATCCCTCATTTAAGAAAATCTTAGGAACTATCCACAAGAAATGTCACAAACTCCACTGTGACCAAAGAACTGTTTACCCAGATTATCAGCCCAAGTTTAATATAAAATAATCCAATTTGTTCTGTCATAACCATGAAGGAAATAAAAATGCAAATCTGGTGGATGCAAATGTCAGGAAGACTAATGAGGTTGAAACAATGATGTAGTTGCTTCTCCCCACTATAAAGTGCAATTTAAGCAAATCAGATAACTGGCCTAATTTACACAAGAGATGGCTGGAACAGCATCCACCTCCTAACCCAACTAGTCGCCATTCCATGCGTGAATCGTGGTTAATACTATTCTCAGTGCTTATTCTAGCGGTCAGGATGAGGATGATGTTCATTGGTAAATATTTAAAGCACCTATCTCCCTGAAGATCTTACTCTTAAATTATCAGATCAGTGATTCCAAGTGGAATGTGGGTGCCGTTGTGGCTATTGGAATACCCCATATGGAAGCCAAGTCTTTTTTGGCAAGTCAATTTTCTGAGAGATTGATGTTATTGGAATCAGATGATTGAAACCATCCAAAAGATTCTAGAGCCCTTTATGGCTTGTCAGTTCTAAGATTGGGTAAGTCCCAAGTAACATCATTCAGTATTGGCTCCTATTCACCTTTAATGTCATGTGAAATGACACAGTCATCCCTCTTCCCACCAGGCTACAAGGCTTACATATATCCTATTAGCTGTAAACCATTTTCTAAATGAGATTAAGAAATTTTTCGTTCCCACTGCCACTGTAAAAACCATGGCATTATTTCTTGTCTATTCCATTTTCACTTAGAATGGTTGCCCACAGACTTTATTTTTGGTAGTAGGATAAATTCAACTCGTCGTTATTCTAATATATAGCTTTGCTTTTTGCAACTAACCAAATTTTTACAACCCCTATAATCTTTAACCAATTGGGCTGAGTAATGTGGTAATGGAACCCATATTTCAATTCTGTGGTAGATGGCCACCTCTTACCCTACGCGCTGGAACCATTTTTTACCAGCGCTTTACCCACTTGCTTAAAAAGCTACTTTTATATTAATAAGATGTCCCCTTCAAAGATTTATATGAGAATACCCCTCAAATACCAAGTAGCATTCACCCCTACTCAATACTCTGTGCCCATAAACTCTGATTCAACCATGAGGGCCTTAGCTGATGAGATTATTCAGCAAAGCCTAGCCTCTCAATAAATTGTCCCCACCACAGAAAGAGGTACATCATAACTTAATGATGTCTGACCCTCCTTACCAATCTTTCAATTATGTGACCTAGTTCTTTTTTATTACCGAAGACCTGGAGTTTGACAGTATAAACATAAGTTCTTTAGTCTGGACCCTTCAAAGCCATTAATAATTGAACTCTTCTTAATCCATTGTGATGTTAGTCAGGGGACAATGGTAAACCAAAACACATAGCCAATTCCTATGAACGTATACCCCCTTCTGTCAGGAATTTTAGGAGGCGTTGTCAGGATTTGGTATGATGAGTGAGTTAAAATACATACTAATAGTTTGAGCTTCAATAACTCAACTCTTAAGCCCTCACAATCAAAACATTCCTTAAAGGCATCAAGAAAATGACTGTAAGTAAGCTTCAAAATCTGATAAATTTATGGATATGCCTTCTGAAATTGCACCTCCGCTTCATAAATATTGAAGGCGTGGTTTCCACCATTACATTCACGAGGATGTTATAGAGCATTGAGGGAATCAACAAGGCGGCCAATTAGTAAAGAAGTGAAAGATTAGACATATGGGGCCATGGAGGTCCCCTCTGCACCATGTCCTCATACCCCCTAAAAATTTTGATAAGGTTTTATTTAATAAAGTAGTCTATTAAACTATATCTTCTCATATACATCAACCTCTCCACTAGTTTTAGTTTATGGCCCATTTGAAACTCCATTTACTACTAAGAAATTGTTAAGCTTAGACATATATAGTACTTTTTATAGTAGTAAAGAGTTTTTATCATCAGATACATATCTAAAAAGTAGTTTATGTGGTATTGAAATTTAACTTGTTATAAGTTTTGATAGGTCTGGAAGATCCTAAATCATTCTAAAGTAAGATATATACAATTTAGCACTATGTGTTTAGCATCCAGGTAGATTAACTGTAATTTGTTGAAGAGCAATTTATATTGTCTATTAGAGGAGCGTCTTTATATTTTATCATTATTTAGGTAATTTATGAATTTCAGGATAAGTTTAAAATGTTGCTTTGTAACTAGCTATATGAACTTCTGTAATCTTGTTCTTTCTCTTTTGTGATGCTAATTTAAAATCTTAAATTATTTTGACCACTTTCACTTTGATAACTAAATCAAAGCCAAATTTGGATTTTATTAAAATAAAAAAATGACCTCTCAATTGAGCCAAAATTTACTGATGTCAATGCAATTGATACCTGCTGCTCTGGCTTAAGGTGGTGGTGTGCCACCATCTGACATCTATAAGCCACCGCTAAAGCACGCCTGGCTAGCTCTGCTAGCCCTCCCAACACTACCGGGCGTTATATCCCCCCTTGGACTTGGCCCACCACCTTGCAAGCTCCCAGGTGGTGCTCTCATGGAGCAATTTGCGTTTCAGCATCAAGGTTGAATATGGGAATCTCTTCCCATATGCAAGCATGGCCATCATCAAGATGGCCACGGTGGTTTTTAAACCCGTTGGCTTTATTAACTCCTGTCCCTTTAAGTGGTACTTTGATCTCAGCTTCTGTTTGGAAGCCAATGAAGTGGCATTAGCCAAACTGCAGATTGATTTTTAAAAAAAATTCCATCCCCACCATTCAAACCAGGCTCCCAGATGAGGCCGCTTTGGTGGTCCTGCTTTCTGGGTTGCCCTCCCATCTCTCCTCCAAACGCCTCTGCCACGATCTCACATAGGGTTTAGCTATTTATGGTGCAGACCCTGTGTTTCAGTTCATGGTTCCTAATAGGGCAGATCATCTAGCTGGGCCTTGTGCTTTTGCAACAATCCACCCATTTCATTATGATACTCATCTCGCAATTCCCCCCACAATGTGATCAAATCCGCCTCTGATCACCCATTCTGGGTGCATGTCAAAAATGGCCACTCCATTTGCCCCTAATGCTTTAAGATTGACCACTCAAAGTGCAAGTGCCCCATGGCTTCTTCCGCCGCTTTCACTTCTCATCCCTAAGGTGTTGGGCCTGCAGCCATTTTGCCCTAATTTTTGAATGGGGCATGATCCTCCTGCCCTCAACCTCAGGGCAATTTGGCGCTGCTCCCAAAAGTGGCAACCAATCAAAACCAAACTTTTAAAACTTTTAATCAAGATTTGACTGGATTACAGAATCCTGAGTTGAGAGCTGAACCAGTTTCAGCTAAGCTGCTGTGGTCAACAGCATGTGGCCAATCAGCTCCTTTCACGGCACCAATTCTGGTGGCTGTCCCATTGCTGGCTGATTCTAATCCATTCGAGGCTCTCAAATGAATTGATGAGGATGAATGGCCATACCACGTAAAACCAGATTTTTCTTTGGAGGAGTTCTTTGTTGACCCTCCTGATTCACGTCCCCACTGTTTTCGCCATCAGAATGGTTTTCCATAATTATAAAAATATCAATAGGATGCTTTTGAGGCTTCAGCAGCCCCTGACAAAACTCTACTTCGCCAGCAACTTCATGGGGCGATGGAGCCTCTTGTTGGGAGTATTCCTATCCAAAATTTCACCCACAAAATTGAGGAAGATGCGAAGTATAAAAATGAGGAGTTTTCTTTTGGTGTGAGCTGCGTTTGCATTGACGCAGCAAAACTTCTCTTTTTGACCCCAATTATCACAAAACCTGCTGGCGCATCAAGTTATTCACTTGTGTGACTGCTCACATCACTTTCGCTGAGCATCAACTTGCTCAATACGTTGAGGCAATGGACACTGCTGGCCTTATTAATGAAGAAAACCCACAATTATACCTCATTATTTCATGTCGCTGATGCCCCTAACCCAATGTTGTCTGCCATGGTCTTCCAGCTAAAGCGGGCGCTGGACAAAAGGTACTACAAAGCTTTCTCACCTTTTGATATAGCTTCCTAAGCTGCTAGATGAGGTGCCATATTAGGAATTTTTGACTTCTAACAATCTCTTTGTTTGGCCCATTTGCAAATAAAGATGCATGGTGGCTCCCCCTTTTTTGTTTGAGCACAAATAGTTCTAAAAAATATATTCATTTTGACCAAATAAAAAAATTAAGGCTTCATTAAAACTGAAAAACTGATTATCAAAGCACTACACTCATTGGTCATAAATCTACATTGACATTAGCTGCTGCTTCTGACAAGGTTAACCATTACCACCCAAAAATATGACATTAAAAAATTAATACAGGTTGGCTCTTCTATATTACCTAATGTTGTGGAAATTTGGTAACTTTTTTTTGTTATTGTACATCTCTGGCATGTACACAATCTATTTGAAGTGGAGCATATAGATTCATCCTAGTTCAATATTCTGTTCGAGCTTTTTGTTAATCATGGATGTCTTTTTTCTTATGCTGTTAAGTATTTATTCAAAGGTTCTTAGTGGCATAACCCTAAACTAGCTGGTATTTAATTTCTCCTTAATTAATTTATCAATATGGCGTTTGGATGAGAGGCTGCTGCTATGGATATTTGAGATTGCCAAAACTTTATAAAGGAACAATAATGACAGTTACTAGGACACACATCGTTATGATAAAACGTTGGTAATCTAAATGCAAGATTTACCTAATAATACATCCTCCAGATCCTATATGATGAGCTTATTATTGTTTTAAAGCATGTGGTTATATACAAATATACCAGTTCTATTACAACAAAGGTGTAAAATATTGTGAAGAGCCAATGGCTATTTGTATTATCCTGCATCTTTAAAAGAACTTTCACCAGCTTGCACCTAAGCAGTAATTGGTTCAGCACACATATATTAATTACTTTGGTTGCAACTAGCCAAAAAGCTCACCCAAAAGCCTTGATCTCAGATACACAATTAGAAAAGTCTGCAATTGGCAGTAGTCAACAATCTAAGAGTTGATTCAATTATCGCTTTATCCAATTCTAAAATGATAAATAAATTAGATTTCATTTTTTTTCATCAGAACATGCAACATCACTAATCATGATAGTTAGATTTAAGTGGGGAACTTGTAACCCAGAATGCAAGAGAAACAATTTTAATTAATGCATTTTAGTTAAGACATATAATAAGCATTTAATTAGCAATAGGTAAGTTTAAAAAACTAGAGTCAAATAATTTCAGTTGAAGTTTCTGTTGTTCTGTCTTTTTACCCATGGTATGTGAAAGGAGGTGACTGAGATGGGTGAACTAATTATGTTAAAACCCCTATTATCGTGCTTTCAGAATTCTACATCTAATGCTAAAATCAAAAAATGATTAAAACATTAAGGTTTTTTATTAGATGCAAAATGCCTTACTTTCTGTTAAAAGTGTCAGAGACCCAGGGAATAAGACCACAAAGTTGGTTATACTTGAAACTCAAATAGTTAAATAGTGCCATGTTATTCCTTAATAATAAAAAAGATCAAGAGAATTATAAATAGAATTAATCAAAAGAAAGTATGGCTTGGCAATAGGTTTCATAAATCATTTACAATCCTAAACAAACCACTTTCTTAGGTAGCATGTTTTATAACTAAACTTATTAAATCAAAATCATAGATGAGGGTCTTTTGAATGACTATATTATGTTAGAACTAGTATATATTTCAAGTAAAATATTATTATATTTCTTTAAACTTTACTATTAGACTCTTCCTCATCATATTTTTAAGCTTAAGAGGGGTACAAATGGAATTATATATGACAAGTTTTTTGCAATATAGTTTTTTCCTATCCTCTATATGTATTTATGTGTCTATCTCAGTATGCTGTTTGAGGCTAACTTAATCCTGAGAAAGTTTTTATATGGGTATTGCATTGACAGGAAGGTCCCCTGTTTCTTGTCTAGATCTATTTTAGTCCTCAAAATATAGCACTAACATCTTTACATTTCATAATCCGTTTTATTACCAGTTGTTTATGATTTGTTATAAATTTAATAAGATAGGTTAATTTTTTATAGGTCAGTTGTCGGGGTTCATGGCTCAGCAAAGCTCATCCTAGTGAGCATTAGATTCTCTTTGTAACAAATCTGTCCAATTGATATCTTATATAATCAAATCGCTATAAGTATTGTCTTATAAAGAGAGTGTACTATAATCTAATCATACAATATAAAGCTAATATAGAAAGAATAATTTACTTTATTAGTATAGGGTTATTCAATATCAATAAGCCACTAGGAAAAAATATTGTAAAAGATAACGTGGCGACTAAAAGAACAATAATCAGATATAGATCTATAAGTGACCTGATCCATAAATTCCAATCATGAGGATTGACCTGGGGGGAATCTGTAAAATACCAAAGGCAATTTTATTTCAGCTGTTAGTTTTGAATTACCATTCTAAAAATGTCTTTTAAAAAACCTGTAGTATAAGGAAGTTTTCTTAATAAACAAGGTGTTATGCTTGCCTTAGTAAGCAGTGTGTCAGTAGTGCCTTTTAATTTCTTACTAGTAAAACATTCTTTTATCCTCACCCTTGCTATATGGCTGTAAGCTAGATGATAAAGCTTTTATTTACAGAATACCTCAAATACACTGCAAATGTTAGAAATTTTTCCAAGTAAGCTCCCTTGTGCCAACGCCTAATACCTTATTTTTTTATAAGTCACCCAAAACTAATACTATTTATCACAATGTTAATGTATAGTTGACAAATTAAGCCAAAAAAGCAATATATTCTACCATGGAAGAGTTTCTAAAACTCTGCGTTTATGTAAAGGCAATGAGAAATAATCTTATCTTATTTAACTGAGGCAAGCAAACCAGGGGAAGGACAATACCAAAACAGAAACTTTTAAACCTAAAGCAACCAAAAACATGAACTGAACTCCCTAGACATGCAGTGGGAAAAACAAAAGAAACAAGAGAAAAACCCTACTAGGTGGCACAGCGGTGAGCTGCTTGTCCCAACATGGCGGAGGGGGAGGGGGAGCAGGCGGATCATCATTGGAATCATCATTGGGTTCAGCATTGAAGAAGCGAATCAATGTTGATAGCAAGGGGGTTGGGGCATCCATGGGATGAGGGTCAAGTTGAAGTAGATAGCCATTGAGATTGACAATTTGGGTCCTTGATGAAAGCCTCTATGAGTTTGACAACATGATGTTCATCTTTGATGCGGGCATCAGAAAGTTGCGCTTACTTTGCAATGTTAGCTTTGGTGACATGTGTGGATAGGGAAAAATCTGCAAACTTAGTGACATGTTTGACAGAAGTGATTGCAGTTTCGTAGGGGCGTGTGATTTCCTATTTTGCAATAGGAGGAAAGTTGAAGGGGAACAAGGGGGTGCAGCCCTTTTTTTTATTCAGCAACATTTTTGCCATGACTTTGTAAAGATGGCAATTTTTTGGTGAGGCCACCGTGGCCTTAACAATCTGTTAGTCATTTTGATATTGTGATGGATGGGGTCTCTGAACACTGCCACAAAGCAGTTAGGCAAGAGTTCCCATGTAAGTGCCCACAGGAAGGATAACCCTGCTGTCGGAAATGTCCCTAATCCGACTATATGGTAAGCACTTTACTACAAAAGTTTGTGCCACAGTCAGGACTATAATGGCGCTCAGCAAGAGGGTCTGACCCTCAGAAAGATCATATAAAACTCAATGGCCTTGTCGAAGTCTAAGCTGTGGTCCATGTGCAGCTTCCCTTAAGGCCTCAATAAAACTGAATTCTGATTTTGAAAATTTATTAGATTTTATTAATTTTATATAATTGATATCAAAGATGAAACTGCTTTAACAGTTTTGGCAGATTAAAGTTATATCTGAGCTTAGAGAAAGAGTGGGTCTTGTTCTCTGCAGAGTCTGCAGGCATCTTCTCAATGACAGGCATAACCTGAGGATCTAGACCCTCGATTTCCTTGTTGAGACCCGCTCCAGAACTAGGACTGGGTACCCTTGCAGTTGTGGAAACTTTTCTGCATTTATCATTTGGATTCAAGTTGTTCTTGAAGCCCGTGCCATTCTCTTAATCCATATTCCTTAATATTGCTAACAAGGGTTTGGCGGCATCCAATTGGCCAGAGCGCCATTTATGAGGTTTATCCTTGTCACCCTTTTTAGTAATATTTTGTTTGGCGGATCTGGTTGGCCAGAGCGCCATTTACAAGGATTTTCGTCCTTGTCAATACATTTTGGGACATTGGACCTGGCTGCACCTAGTTGGCCAGAAATTCATGTCTGAGGGTCCACTCCCTCATCACCGCATTTAGTATATTTGATTCGGCAGCATCTGGTTAGCCAGAGCGCCATTTACAAGAATTTTCATCCTTGTCAATACATTTTGGGACATTGGACCTGGCTGCACCTGGTTGGCCAGAAATTTGTGTCTGAGGGTCTGCTCCCTTGTCGTCGCATTTGGTAATATTTGATTTGGCAGCATCTGGTTGGCCAGTGCGCAATTTTTGATGCTTTCCTTCCTCATCAGCCTTGCAATTTTATATTTAGCTTTGATTCTGAGGCATCTGATCTATCAGATTGCTTTTTATGAAAATTGTAGCTATTGTGCCCCTCTCCCTTGGCCTTGATCATCAACCTAGGGAAGATTAGGGAAATTTGATGGTCAGGCAACGCCTTGACCATTACATCACCCCCTATGAGAGCCTCCTTCAATTCCAGAACTCCTCCACCTTCTATGGTCAGTTGCTGCAGTCATTGGCAGTCTGCCAGGTGGACTCTTCCACTGGGTAACCTACCCATTTTACTAGATACCAACGCTTTTTTTGAAAAATCTTTATGTTTAGGATTTTCTCCACCTTATACTCAGCCTCTCCTGGGTTTCCCAAGTGGAATGGCTATAATTTCTCTGGAAAAGTGCCTTCAAACTTCTCTAGTTGTGTGACATGCAGTACTGGATGCACATGAGTCTCCTTGGGAAACTCCAGGTTGTGAACCACTTCGTTTTTGTGGAGAACCTTGAATGGCCCAGGGCGACTGGTCCAAATTTCTGCAGCTTGCAGGAACCAAGTAATTTTTCACGTTAATCACTAAGTATCCTTCCTTTAGCACCAGGGCCTCAGATCGGTGAATGCCAGCCTTCTTCTTCTGTGCCTCTATCGCTTTTGTTAAGTTTGCATGTAGGGTTTTCAGGTTTTCCCTCATTACCAGTTCCAGGTTGTTTGTCGCTGGGTTTGGACCTCTGGGGTGGTTTTCCACCATCTTTGGGTGGAACCCGTAATTCACCATGAAGGGCGACATTCCCATTGATGAATGTGCTAAGTTATTGTAAGTAAATTGGGCTAGTTTCAGCCAGTCCGTCCTGTGTTCCTGCTGGGTGGTCATGTAGAATTGAAGATACTGCTCAAGGACTTGATTGACTAATTCCATATGGCTGTCTGAATAAGGTGGTAAGCTAAGGATCTGCACGGTTTGATCTGTAGATAATTATGTAGTTGGTGCCAGAATTGGTGATGAATTTTGTGACTCTATCTGACACTATCTCCTCCGTTAGGCCATGGCAAGTGAATACCTTGTTCATAAAGATCTCCGCTGTGCCCTTTGCTGTGACTTGGGAGGAACACGGAAAGAATTTCGTGTACTCAGTCATTCTGTCTACTACCACAATCACAGCATCATACTCCTTCTATTTTGGAAACCCCGTTATGGAATTACACTCAGTGAGGACCATGGCATTTCTGCAATCTGGAGGGGTTTGAGTTTCACCAAGGGCTTCTGCCTAACATGCTTGGATAGGGTGCATGTTACACATTTTTGATGTACTCCCTCACAGCACTTAGCATCCATGGCCATGAGTAACTCTGGGCCAAGAGCTCTATCATTTTCTCATTCCAAGGGTGTCCTGCCAAGGGGTGGTCATGGAATGCGCTTATCGCCTCCTCCTGGAGCTCATGGCTGGGCAGCCATGGGCGCCCTTTGTGGAGGATAAGGCACTTCTTTTTGCAGAAATTTCTATGCTGTTTATTCTTCACCCCCTCCTCCAGGTCCTTCCACAGTGTGGCCCCATATTTTGAGCTTCGCTGGGTGGCCCAGAGCTTGTCCTTCAGTTCATGGGTGGCATTTTGAATGACGGCGAACACATTTAAGGGCAACATGGTTGCTGTGTTGTATGCATCCAGATCTTCCCTTGGGATGGACTTTCCTAGTTCCTGCTTAGGAGATCTGGGATGAAGTTTATCTCCCCCGGCTTATATACAATCTTGAAGTTATAAGGCTCCAGATCTAAGTGCCACCTGGCCTGGCGCTGGTTCTTGCGCTTTGGACTCTTGTAAAATTTGAGGGCGCGGTGGTCCATTCTGATGGTGAAAGGATTTCTGGCGTAGAGTGGGTGATGCTGCCATTCCTCCAAAGTTGATACAATCGCTAGGAGCTCCTTGTCATACATAGGGTAGCTCGTCTCAGCGGGCAGCATTTTCTTGCTAAAATAGCTTACAGGATGGTCTACCCCATCTCCCCCCTCTTGTAGCAGAACTGCCCCAATTGCAAAGTGTGAGGCGTCAGTTTCCACTATGAAAGGGCGGGTGGCGTCAGGGTGGGCTAGTACTGGTGCCTTCATGAGGCTCTCCTTGATGGTTTGGAAAGCTCTCTTCTCCTCTTCTCCCCAATGGAACGGCACCTGCCCTGTCAAACGAGTTAAGGGTGCCGCCATCTTGGAGAGATCTTTTGCAAACCTTCTCCGGAAGTTCACCATGCCCAGGAAGCTTCTAACACCAGTTCTATCTTTAGGGGCCGGCCACTCCCTCACTGCCTTCAACTTGTAAGGGCATATGGCTGTTCCTTTTTGGAAGACTACGTTCCCAAAGAGGGAGACAGAGTCCTTGTAGAACTCACATTTTGATGGCTTCAAGCGGATGTTCGCCTTATTGAGGGCTCTAACACGCTCAGCACATTGCTTTTGTGATCCTCTTTGGTCTTGGAGAACACAAGGATATCATCCATATATGCCACACAACATCTCCCAATTAGGGTTCCTAGGGCGTTGTCTATGGTACGTTGGAATACTGCTGGGGCGTTCTTGAGGCCAAAAGGCATCACATTGTACTCAAAGACCCCTAAGTGGCACTTGAAAGCCATATACTGTTGTTGTTCTGCGATTACAGGAACTTGGTTGAATGCATCGACCAGGTCCAACTTGGTAAAAACATGACTACCTGAGATCATCTGAGAGATGGTCTCCATCAATGGAATGGGGTAGGGGTCAGACTTGGTTATTGCGTTCAGTTTATTAAATCCACACATGGGCGGAGCTCGCCATTTTCTTTTGGGACTAGGAATATAGGTGACACCACTGGAGACTTGGAGGGAAAGATCATCCCATGATCTAGCATTTCCTTGACATAAACTCTAGGGCAGCCTTTGCGTTCAGGTTCAAAGGGTAGATGGGGCAACCCTGGGAAACTCCGCGTTCTTTTTGAACTTGAAAGTTAAAGGGAAAGGCCCATTTGGGGTTGTTGAGTGAGCTTGGTTTTCTGTAATAGGTGGGTGTATGTGCGAAATTCTTTAGAAATGTCCACCCCTGGCTCCAGCCCCAATATTGCGTTCACCCCAAGCTTTCCTCCGCCAGTGGTGAAGAAATCTAGCGCCACTGGGGGTTGGCCCTTGGGGTGTAGCATGATCAGGCGCTCCTGTAGTTTAGACTGAGGGGAGTACTTGTGCCACCACTGCTTGCCCAGGATTATGGGGTGTGGCAGATTTTTTTAAGCACTAAATGATTCTTGAAAAGTGTGAGACCCCTGCTGCAGCAGCACCTGAGATTGACCTTCCAACTGCCCACCGTTTTGAGGTGTCTGCGATTGTAATGGAACCCCTTCCATTCCATCTCCAGATTCATTACTTTAGCTAACCTGTAGTCTAGATAGTTGTGCTCTGCTCTGGTGTCTACCAGCGCCCAAAGTTGATCCTCCCTCTTCCCCTTTCTTCCATAATGCAGTAACGATTAGGTGACATAGAGACAAGTCGAGGTATTTCCTTTATTTATTGTAGCAACGCGCGCGGGAGTAGGACAGAAGTTGTATGAAGGACTGGAGTTGCCCTCTCTGGGGTTCTCAGAGGGGCTCACCCCATTGGCGGAGCTGGAGGGTGATCCCTAGGAGGGCTTATGCGAAGTTCTGGAGACTAGCTCAGACTTAGTTCAGCGGCTGTGGAACTTCCCATGTTGTGACATGGGATGGGATTTTGCCTGTACTAACGCTAGCTGGCCCTCCACCTGGGTCGTGACTTGAATTTCCTCAAGGGTAGCTCCTATTTGAGTGGCAGCCATGGAAGTGAGGATGTCAGGATGGAGATTCTGGCGGAACATCCGTGCAATCTGGGTATAAATGACCTTGGCTGCCTTAGCCAAAGGGCGGTACACCTGGGCATACTCCATGACTGACATCTTCCTTTGTGCGAGGTTTAGGAGGGCTGACCACGCTGCATCCTTGGGAGTCATTTGGTGTGGCTGCCATCTCAACCAACTGGAGAGAGTCATCCAAGGTGGGAGGGAGCACCGACTGGGCTTTCAATAGCTCAGTGAACCAATCTGCTAGGTTTCTGGGCAGGGCAGTCACTATTTGAGTAATCTGGAGTGACACTGGGGCGGTTCCTCCTGAGGCAGTGATCAGCTAGGCCTGAAGTTTCACGCGTGAGAAGGTGACATGTAGGGTGCTCAGCTCCCCTGGGGTGAGGGTCTGTCAAAATTCTGATGTGGGCTGCTCATAATGAGAGTAGATTTGGACATGCCAATGGGAGGGAAGAAAACGGGCAACTTCTCTTAGGTGGAACAGGAGAGATAAAATGACCATCAGAAACGTGGTTGGGTGTTTGTACCACGCAAGTAAGGCGCGTTCTGACGGCTTGTCCATCATATCTAAGAAAAAAGACACCATGTTTAACGAGCTTTGTCTAATGTGAAGGATAAGGTCTCTGAACACTGCCACAAAGCAGTCAGGCAAGAGTGCCCAGGTAAGTGCCCACAGGCAAGATAACCCTGCTGTGGATATATCCTTAATCTGACTATATGGGAAGCACTTTACTATGAAAGTTTGTGCCACAGTCAGTACTATGCTGGCGCTCAGCAGGAGGTACTGACCCCCAGAAAGAGCATATAAAGACTCAATGGCCTTGTCAAAGTCCGAGCTGTGTCCATGTGCATTTTCCTTAAGGCCTCAATAAAACTATATTCTGATTTTGAAATTTTATTATCAGATTTTATTAATTTCATATAATTGATATAGAAGGTGAAGCTGCTATAACAGTTTCATCAGCTCAAAATTATATCTGAGCTTAGGGAGAAGCGTGGGTCTTGTTCTCTGGAGAGTCTGCAGGCATCTTCTCAATGACAGGAATAACCTGAGGATCTAGACCCTCGATTTCCTTGTTGAGACCCGCTCCAGAACTAGGACTGGGTACCCTTGCAGTTGTGGAAACTTTTCTGCATTTATCATTTGGATTCAAGTTGTTCTTGAAGCCCGTGCCATTCTCTTCATCCATATTCCTTAATATTGCTAACAAGGGTTTGGCGGCATCCAATTGGCCATAGCGCCATTTATGAGGTTTATCCTTGTCACCCTTTTTAGTAATATTTTGTTTGGCGGATCTGGTTGGCCAGAGCGCCATTTACAAGGATTTTCGTCCTTGTCAATACATTTTGGGACATTGGACCTGGCTGCACCTGGTTGGCCAGAAATTCATGTCTGATGGTCCACCCCCTCATCACTGCATTTGGCAATACTTGATTTGGCAGCATCTGGTTGGCCAGAGCGCCATTTTCAAGCCTTTCCTTACTCATCAGCCTCACTATTTTTATTTAGCTTCAATTTCAATGCATCTGATTCGTCAGATTGACATTTACAAAGATCATAGCAATTGTGCCCCTCTCCCTTGGCCTCAATCTTCGCCCTAGGTGAGATTAGGGCAATGTGATGGTCAGGCAACGCCTTGACCATTACAGGTATGGTATAGCATTGGGTTTAGGGGGATATTGGTTTGGTTGGGTTGGGGAATCAAAATCTGAATTTAGATAAGGTTCTAAATCAATTAGATAATCTGGTAATGGGAAAATTTCACCAAACTCAGTCACTTCATCCAAAAAGTCCCAGAAATTTTGGTTGATTTGGATTGACTTGG